>QXVX01001291.1:15863-34249 GCA_013436065.1 Halocynthia aurantium | reverse complement strand
GGCCTTCGACGCTACCAGGACGTGGTGAATAACCAGATGGGGGCCTTCGACGTGACCAGGACGGATGCGGTGGACAACCAGCTGGGGGCCTTCGACGCAACTAGGACGCAGTGGTGGTAACAGTATCATTCAATGCATCTTTTAATTTAAGACTCAGTACTGTTACATTACTCATAGACGATGGACGCAGTGAACAACCAGATGGGAGCCTTTGACGTGAGGTTGTATTTATTATATTACTGTGTTGTTTCATTGTATTTCATTATTGCATATGCTTGCCAATTTCTCGCTACACTGCTGCATAAACTGGCCAGTTGTGCATCAGTGTGGCGATTGGGTAACTAGTCTGGGACTGTATTAACTAACAGAGGGGGTTTGGACTGATCATCCAAACTTTCTCTTTGGGGTATTTTTTGTTTCCGTTTTTATTTTATTCAATATTGTTCACGATTAAATTTAATGATTCCATTTTAACAACATAGTGAGTGACCTTTGACATGATATCCACCTAACCTTTGATCTGGATCTTCATTGATCTTTAACCCCCGATGTATATTTTTGTTCTGTATACCTTTGCTTGGTTGCCACACGCAACCTTATTGTCAATTACCATCTGAGACAATAATTAACTGTTATTTGCTGGGAAGATATTAGATTAGCCCCATGCAAGTAACTGTCAGTCTTATTTATCGATTGAATAACATGTAAAACCTCTGATACTAACAATTTAGACCCTGATTGTTAATTAATATGTGACGCCCTATCTACCAATTGACTAAAGTTTACTAAACCATAATTATTTTTGAAGGTTACCCAACCCCATGCATTAATTCTCACTAACTTTTAAATTATTACTATTATTATTGAGTAAACTAGCTCGATGCCTTCAAGCGAATGATGATAGTGGAAAAAAAGCTGTACTCTCGCATATCGAAGGAAATTTATATATTGGGCTGAGTGGTTAGGTTACAAGCGTCTGCTGATACTACATAAAGTTCCTGCATGATGTTGTGTTATCGCACGCACAATAAGTGTAAGTTCACTATGTAGTCCCTCTTCAGCCCTTGAACCAAGCTGAGGGCCCATCAAAATATATATCGGGAATTGGGTATGGGAGCAGAATGTTGAGAAATTTTCCAAGAACGGTCCCAAGCTATGAATCTGACGCTATAAAGAAACGCATCGAGCCATTTTGCTTTCCCATTGCTAACTAATTGTAACTTGATCACATTTGGATGCACAAGGTTGGGTAGCTCTCTAATCCCCTAACATTAAAATTTGAATTTGAATCGTTTGAATAATATTAATTACATTCTTATTCCAGAATTGATTCTCATATTTCTTCCTATTAATATTTAATTCTTTAAGCCTTAAAGCTGTATGATTGACTTCCCAGCAAATGTTAAATTTTCAACACATGCAAACATCAACAAATACAGTGTCTCACTTGTCACTATATCCTATACAATTTTTTGCATAAGTAATCATTTCCCGACCCTTGGTATACGCTTCTAGTAGGTAATTGCCCCTTCTAATTATCTAGTTTGCTTTCCCATACTAACTTTTGTAATCTTATTTGAGTGCACAAGGTTGGGTATAAAATACGATAAGCCCTTGTATGTGATTGGGTCGAGTCTTTTCTTCACGCAGTGATCCTGTCTACCTGCGTGAAGGTTTATTCTTGAATAAACCCACTGCGCAGGGTGGCACCTTGCCGTGGTGCAGTGGCTTCACACTAAGTCCACCCGACAGGACTGGGTGCATTACGTCCCAGTTTCCTATTTTCCGAGCTTGCTTACACTGCTAAAATGGTACTCAGAATCCAATGAAAGTGTTTTATTTTGAAGTGTTGAAGTGTTGAACGGGACTTAGTTCTTATTGTGCTTTATATTTTTCACAGAATGTTATCTTACAAATGCATAAATACACTAGAATTGTACACAATTATGCAGAACTCTCATTGTTGTCAATTGTATAAGTCCGCAGCACTGACTTCAGTTTCAGAGCTCTGGAACCCAGGTCTAACAGCAGACTTGCAAGCAGGACATATGATTTCGGACTTGCTTTTTCGAGAAAATCCTGTGATCTTTGTCATGCAAAGTTACAATCAGAAACATGATCACTTTGCGGTCGCCATATCACTGGCTGCTTTATTTAACTATTGATTTAACTAGAATGTTAATTAATGATTCTGTAAATCAATCGTGCGTGACTTGTAAACATTGAGAATCATGTGATGACGCATTCCAATAACATTAAGATATTTATCCGCCAATGTTCATTTGGTAATCTATTCAAAAGTTAAAGAACTAGCAATAATTCTTATGTTTCTAAGATGTAAGTTTAATTGTAGATTCTAAAAAAATGATAGGAGAACGATGTAACTGTTTTTAATGAACGAAAGTGGCGGAGTGATATTGTAAGTAGTGCTACTTGATGGTCTCATGATGTGATTAAACTGTGTCTGTATGACAGAAGGTGTAGACGTAGAGGTTGAATTCTCTTTGTTATTGCGTTCTGTTTACAATTTAAATGCGTTGAAATATGGTTTATATAAACGTTGTGCGATCGATTATCTTATATAACTTCGGTATTGTATCCATTTGAGTATTGAAGGTCTTAGGAATTTTTTCTGCGATCATTTTTTCATTTGGAGGCTTTGATAAGTAAATTCAGGAACTGGTTCCGTAAACTTTTGCAATTTGGAACCAGTACGAACCAGTTTCTGAATTTCCCCATCGGTTTCTCAATCTTAGTCAGTCAATTGTAGTCAGTTCCTTACTCTTTTAAACTATTAGTATTATTTGTTAGGTGTTATTTTTATGAGGAAAGCATTCAACTTTTTATAACAGGTTTCTTCATGAGCTTTTCATGAAATTCCCCTGGTGCAGCACCAGGTAGATAGATACTTGAAGGTTAACAGAATCAGTCTCTACTTGTTGTCATATCATTTAAATCTTTACCATCTACATCTACAGCATCGTATATATATAAAAACTAATCCTTAGTAGAGATAGATTAGAATCTTGATGGTGAAAATGAAGTGGTCATACAAAACTGAACATACTTTTGAAAAACGTCGCAGCGAAGGTGAAAAAATTCGCAAGAAGTATCCCGATCGTATACCGGTAATTCCTTGATATGTTTTATTGAAAGACAATGTGAAATATAATGGGGATCTTCTTTTATAAATTTATAATAATGTACAAAAATATATTCCATAGTGAGTTATAATCTGATCGGATTGTATATAGGTTTCTGTTTACTGTTTCTAGTGTTGCAACAACATTGTGTATAGGTGACATAATACATCATGAATGTCGAATGTTGTTGCTGCTATTGATGATAAATATGCTCTCTGAATCTTGTACTGCATTTTTATATAGGCTAACCATGTATCCCATTTTGGCCCCTCCTGTTTGGGGGTCAGGAGAAAAGACATGGTGAAATTAGAAACAAGAATCACAAGTTAATAAATCTGTCTTAAAATGTATTTTTCAAGTAAAATGTATTATTAGATTTTCGGAACTTCTCTCTCTTGTGTAATTGAGTGATGTAAAGATATTCTCATTTTTTAGGTCATTGTTGAAAGAGCAGAGAAATCGAAAATTGGTGATTTGGACAAAAAGAAATATCTCGTCCCATCAGATTTGACAGGTATGAAGAAAGATTTATATATATTTTGATTGGACGTTGCCAACCTAGCATAACATTTATTCTTTTACAGTCGGCCAGTTTTATTTTCTTATCCGAAAGCGAGTTCATTTGAGGCCAGAAGACGCTCTTTTCTTTTTCGTTAATAACGTGATTCCTCCGACCAGTACAACTATGGGACAGCTCTATCAGGTTGGTAACAAGTTCGATCACAAACACTGTTTTTTGGTTTGATGTGAAAAGCACTTTTAGTTATTTCACGTTTCCTTGTTCCTAAAATATATCACTACACTTTCTTAAACGCATATAACTTTCGATAAGTTCATTGTGTTACCTGCTTTAAGTTGTCCCATTTGCAATTGTTTTGCTAAAGTATTCGTTGGCAACTCGAATCGAGAAATAGTCTACTAGTCTTGAGTCAATATCAAATAAGAGAACCAATTCAAGAGTTCTTCTGACTCAATTCATATGTTGAGTTGGTCATTATTAGTAATTCATGTGGAGTGTAGGTGCTAGGTTAGATTTCCTCATACATTCTCATGTTATAATGACTCTACGTCATTGCTAATTGTTTTACAACACTTGATGGGACCTATTAATAATCATATACATACATTTTATGGGATCTACTAATTTTACAGGAACATCACGAGGAAGATTTTTTCCTGTACGTCGCTTACAGTGATGAAAGTGTGTATGGCGCATAACTCACGGAATCACTCGCAATATATAATTTTCCTTCGAATTCGTTCTGTCTACTGTTAAACCTAACTCTTGATGATTTTTAAATGAAATCTTTTGTAAAACATTAAAAAAATAAATGTAGAATCTATTTCTTCATACAAGCTTAGATTTTGTTATAAATTCACTGCTTGGATTTTCTTTGTTTTCTTTATCTTTTTGATTGCAGATAGTATTTCCTAATCACCAAATCGTGTGTGCTTTTATTTCCTAACTGAAGGAGTACTAGAGATTCCTTGGTTGCAACCAGTGGTGGGAATCTCTCTCATACTTTAAATCCCTTCATTATTGCGTGAATTATTTTGGTGATGGAATTGATAAAGAAGAATATGCAGCTTTTAATTGGTCGGATAAAGGAAATTTTAATTTTTAAACAATTTAGTATCTGGTTCCTGCCAACTTTTTAACTGTAGTAACCTGTCGATTCTCACCACTTGTTACAACTTTTATTTGGTACTTACTAGTATGTAAGTTCAATATTATTCACAGTAATGAAGTAGCATTGTAATGAGGCGTTGCTCAAAGTAAATTTTCTGCGGACAAACTTCTAGGGGCTGCATTGATGTGACTATAAAGGCAATATGGCTGTTTTAATTTATCATCTCAATATGTTTGTTAAATGGCTTGAAAATAGGACGAACATCTAAAGTAACCCAGCATATTTCTGATTGATTTTGTGAAAAGCTGTTGTGTTATTTTATACTGGTGAGGATGCCTAAAGAAGAGGCTTTTTCCTACTCCCCTGGATCTTTATGGATCCTTTCAAAGTCACTGCGTATAATGAATAATCCGGGATACAGTTCCACATTAAAAATAGATTGTTATAACTTAAAATGTGAAACCCTAGGGATTCTGTGTACTTTTAAATCCTATATTGTATTCTTACTGCCCTTTGCTGTTGTTCTTAACCTTCCCTCGGTAGCGTACATTCATTAGCTGTAAGTTTAGTATGTCTTAGTATAAGATCTATTCTACGAACAGTAGAATTAAATCGAAAATATTTTATGATATTCAGATTTCCTTTGCATATGATGTTAGGTGTCGTAAATAAATTTCTGTTCAAGTAAAATCGACTGCTATTGCAATTTTCGTAGCAATTAACGATACCCTAACCATGATTATACAAGAATTTATTTTTGTTGGTGAGAAAGGTATAATCCAGCTCAGTTAAGCGGAGAGATAAATAAGATTAGTCCTTTAAAAAGACCTTTGGCCATTGAATCACACGAAATTTAAAACGTTACTGACATACTGCATGATGTGGAATAAATGCGATGACGGTAGTAGTGTAGTTAATGTGACAATTTTACAATGAAAACCGCGAGAGTTCTGTATAATTGTACCACAATTGTAGTTTATAATGTTTCATCGTTGATATGGATTTTTCGTAANTGTACCACAATTCTAGTTTATAATGTTTCAGCGTTGATATGGATTTTTCGTAATACCAATTCCGCGGTATGTCGCTAGAGAGCTATTTTACGTTTGTGACGTTACTGAAGATGTCAGAGGTCGTGTTAGTTTCTGAATTGATCGTCGGCTGTTGCATTACTTTCCGGTCTTTGTGATGTTCGTTCTTAATAATACTTGTAATGGTTATGTTGACTGTGCAGTAACATAGAATAGTGTTTATCAGTAGGATAACTGCGCTCGGATCGTCGTAAACAAGGCAGAAAACAGGAAATGAGTGAATTTCCTGAATAAGCTTAGTATCAAATATCAAGACGCGTATATTGCTTCCATTGCAGTGAAGTCAGAGGTATGGGCTCAGTAGTCACTTGTGTGTGTGTGTTACTGATGAATAAACTATGTAATCCTTGATAACTATTAGGTAAAGAATAGGTAGCATTTGAAATGCAGAACTGCAATTTACGTTAGTTTGTGTCAGTCTTCAACGTATTTTTTCTAGCTTGTGATTTATTTTGTAAAGCGAACCATGCGGCCTTGGTAATGAATCGTACGATATGTCAGTGTAACAATAGCACACTCTGGGTCAGAGAACATATAGCTGCGTCGTTTACAACTGATAGTTCATTCATACTCGCAGCTAGTTAGTACATTACTGAAAAACTGAACCTGTCCTTTTGCGGTTTTTCCGCGATCGTTGCGGTTTATCAAATGTCAATTCGGAATGATGAGTCAGTCGCGTTAAATCAGGTTTCTAGCGTTTAACTATTAAACAAAAAGGTTCAATGACCCATGCGTAATATCGGTGTTACANCTACTATATCATTCCTTTGAGATGCGAGTTTATCTAAGTTCATTAGTGAGAGCATAACCGTATTTTTTATTTATTGTACCACCAAGCTATAGTATGCAACAGGCGCCCATTGTAGCATTGTAAATTAAGGAATGAATTCTGCATGGCAGAAAATTATGTGGAGTAAGTCCAACTCAAATCTATAAATAGTAAACATGGTTGTAGCACTTGCTAAGCCATTCGTATGGCGTTTTTTTATAGTTGTACATGTGTGTGAATACCTTGCACTTTGCGTATTTACATTTTTTCTCATCAAAGTTATAACTAAGCAACTTACTCCATGACTTATTGTGTATATTAAAAGCTCTGCGTCTTCCGTGATATGGATCGTTAGAACACTTTATATGAGACTTAATGTAGCTAAAACTANGAATACTTTTTCCAACTGATTCGAACGTTCACATCTAATGCGGTTAACATTCAGGTGTTATTTACAGTATTTAGATATGTTATCTTCTCTTGCCTCGTCTACTATATCATTCCTTTGAGATGCGAGTTTACCTAAGTTCATTAGTGAGAGCATATCCGTATTTTTTATTTATTCTACCACCATGCTATAGTATGCAACAGGACCCCTTAGCGCCCATTGTAGCATTGTAAATTAAGGAATGAATTCTGCATGGCAGAAAATTATATGGAGTAAGTCCAACTCAGAACTATAAATAGTAAACATGGTTGTAGCACTTGCTAAGCCATTCGTATGGCGTTTTTTTATAGTTGTACATGTGTGTGAATACCTTGCACTTTGCGTATTTACATTTTTTCTCATCAAAGTTATAACTAAGCAACTTACTCCATGACTTATTGTGTATATTAAAAGCTCTGCGTCTTCCGTGATATGGATCGTTAGAACACTTTATATGAGACTTAATGTAGCTAAAACTAAAGCTAAGAAATCGTATATGGGCAGCTGATGCTTTATGGATAGTTGAGAGGTTGGTGTCAAAGTTGAAGTCAGGACAGTTAGTACGCATTGGCTTTGTGATTGTTCTGTTGACTCATAAGGTCATCCGGCCTTATTCACTGTGTTCGCGTTCCGTGTTTATATTACGTGAGATCGCGAGGGTGGAGTAATAAGCCGTGCTTGCTTTGAATAAAGTACTCGATGAGAAACAGTGACCGTGTAAATTCAGTGAACTCAGTGTATTTATAAAGTACAGTACTATATCTAACATGGGGCTTGCAGTCCCCCCATTCTGTTTCTCCACGAGCTGCCGCTATGCAATACCCAGACGCTTATTTACCAGGCAGTACTGTATAATCACTTAAAACTTTCAATGCTATTCGTCAGCGTCCTATTATACCACATGATTACTGAGAAATTGGAACGCTTTGGCTTTGTGTGTACGAATATCACTTGTTAATCAGTGACCAAAATTTAGTGGGAATTACAAGGAATTTTCATAGATATACATAGTGATACATAGTTGAGCTGTTACTGGCAATAACATTTGTGTGGCTTCTAAGTAAGAGTTTTACAAAGTGTATACTGTATTGCCAAATGCTATTATTGTCTATCTGCTTATGCACAGATTTCCGCAACTGCGTTGTGTAGTCCTAAATGACGTTGTTTGCACGTCGTCAGCTAATACAAGGATTTCTATTCCACTGTTTGTTACAGCTTTGCAATTCAGCATACTTTACAACTTCGCACTATGCTATGACTAGAGTTAATCATCTGCTTCATGTTATGTATGATTCATTGGTACAGTAACTGACGCCTTCCTTGCCAATACACTGAACGACCTCATTTCTTCAAAACCAAAGACATCGTTCTACCAGCTACAGACATAAGCGAATGCAACAATGTTTGCGAAACCTTCGACTCCGAACTTGATTTTCAGCTGTCTTTGTACAGCGGTTGTATTGTGTAATGCAGCAATACCAGAGAGAGGATTTTACGAACAAATTACTGGATACGATAAAAATCTGAACTTGGATAATTCAAGTTTGTGTGACAATTTAACAGGTTGGTTATAAACTTTTCTAGATTGCAACATTCAATGCTATTGTAGTATGCGTTCTGCCGGCATTTTTAGGGATTAGGAATTCGGATGAGGGTAACAGATACGGTTGTGAAAAAAGACGTTATAAGCCAAGGGCCTGACTTAAACCTTAGGATGCCCAGGGCATCTCGAATAATATAAGTTAGGTTCCGGTTATTTTTTAAAAATTTTATTGCCTGTAAGAATAACTTCGACTACAATTTTCCGTTTGTAATATAAGCCATAGTGATATAAATTACTGGTGATCAGATGAGGTATGAAATGTTGTGGTGACGTCATTTGTGGGAATTACATTGTTTGTAAAGAAAATCCTCCGTCTTAGGGGCCCAGGGCAATTGCCTCCATATGAAGCCGGCTACGGTTATAGCGACCTTGCAGGCGAAGCTAGATAAAGTTAGATACGTTTAACCCCATAAGTGACCTATATAGATTAATGTTTGCTATTTACCAAGTATCATTCATGTGTTGTTCTAGACAGAAAATCAAACAGATGGAAGAGTTATTAATTGTTTTATGTCTACGTCCTTAAGACTATATCCACATTCTGCTGCATATTTGTAAATATTCAATGTTTTGGAAATGTCATTTACATCCTTCCGTTGTTAAATAAACATGTGTTGCAGCATTGATCAATGGTCAGAACCTGTCTAGATATACCATTTCCAGACGTTGTACATTTGCACTCGGTTTCCAGTACGGCAGCGTAATCTGGAGATGTCAATGATATAGGACAGGGGAGGATTGCAAACTTTATTTACTTATAAACATGATATGGCTTAAATCGCAAATGTACACGATATTTTTCCATGTATAATGACATTTTTGTACCTCACAATGTTCACAGCTATTGCGAACCGCGATTTCCCGTATGCGACACCTAATATGCAGCTCCTAGAAACATTGAATATATTTTTGCTAAGCCCTTTCCTTACTTCTCATAATTATAATAAACGTTCATTCGTACTCGTTAGTTAAGAAACATCCTCATGAACTGTTTTGTAAACGATCGGTTCTACTGTAATTGAATTCGATATTCAGGTACAGTATACGAAATTACCGAATAAAAACACTCACGTTGTCAAACTTAAAATTATAACCCCCCCTGAGATACCTTAGTGTTTTTACCGGACAATACTAAAACCCACAGTACCAGTAGTACCATCGGTACCAGCTAAAAACTAAATTCTGCTGTACCATGCTAAATGCTGCTGTACCTGACATCTTGGTCGCACTCGTCATATCGAAGATGATGTGCGACATTAAAAACGTAAATCCCTTATATCTTTTAGCACCTATCCTATCCTTGCAGAACTGTAATAGGATGTATGTTAAATGTTATCCCTAACAATGATTGTATTGTAATAATCATGTTTAACTCTTTGCAGAAAATATTGGGATAGAATTCCAGAGATTGCTGTTGGCAGACGACACACTTTATGTCGGCGCAACGAACCACATCCTGCAAATCAACGTCTCTTCCTTCACAATCTCGCACTTCGCTGTCCTAGGTCCGCACCAAGATGACCCAACATGCATAGCGCCACTTATGTGCACGGATGGATGTAGCAGCTTGAGATGTACTGACAATATTAACCGGTTACTTGTTGCTCATAGGTATGCAGAAATTTATATGCATATTTAAATGTTTAGTGTAAGGACCTAGTATACATTTGTGACATCCTTCTACTGAGATATTGAGACATTTGAAACTGAATTTGTCCACTGTTTCGATCAATGTTTCATTCTGACCGCTAGGGAGTGTTAAAGCAGTCCCGGGGCCTACCCGGACTATCAGGCATCTATTTTTTACCACTAAGGATCTATCCCATAATATTGGTATATTGGCGACATAATATTTCACGCTTATAATTGAAGCTGATTCTCCTATTCAACCTTGATGTAGTTTTAACAGTGTAATATGTTTTACTCATATTTTCCTTTCCCAGAGATCAGTTGTTAGTGTGCGGAAGTAGTTTTGCTGGCACATGTGATCTTCTAAAGTTAAGCAATGTGGCTGAACGTTACGAACCAACCCCAACAGAATTAAAGTGCTTCCCAGAATCACAGGTTTGTTATCAACATAAAAGTTTATAAACATATATTATTCTATGATTTTTGAATTTGCGGAAGGGCTTATTGATGTAATTTCTATTCTAGTTATAGCTACCATTTACTGTTCAATTACATATTCTCACTTACTAATCCTTCCGTTATTTTTTAGATCACTAGGGGCGAAGGCATCACGGTTGCAAGTTTATATAAAAACTCTTTGGAACCGAAAAGAGATTTGCTCTATGTCGGAAGCAAAAATCGAATTATGACGTACTTTCCTCCTGAGAGCGAGGTCTCAGATCCAGCATTGATGTTCCAGAAAATTGATCAGTCCAGCAGTGAAGAGAAAACTTTTATCATAAGCTGGGTAACGGACACCCACGCTTATATGTTATGGACACAGGGAACGCTGACGTATCTGTCGAGATATTGTCACACAACCTTGAATACGATTAATCGGAAGACGCTTTCAGAACAGGAAGATTATAATATGTAAGTGGATTAAGGTTAGTGGTGAATTAACAGCGGTCCCCTGAATTTCCCATGAAAATTGCAATGTAATGTCTTAAGAGATAAAATAATTATGATATGCAATTTTAGTTGGACTAATTCCTCGTACTCTACTTTAGCCTTGTCAAATGCACAAAACAATACATCGCAGGTGTTACAGTTTCCATTTTTTTACCTATCAGAATTTGACTTTTCCCTTGTCGATTATTCAGCTATGGTCGAACTTCATATGTGCACACTCAAATCACATGTGGAGGTGGATTTACCGAAGCGACGTTAGCTTATTACGGTAGCGGTCCGTTGCACGTTCTGTTCAAAAACAATGGCAAGAGAAGAATGCTGTGCTCCGTATTGCTCAATCAAATAAATGCTCATTTTAATGCGGCAAGAAAATCTTGCTTGGATGGAGAGACAGGCAAGGATGCTCAATATGTTATCATTACTTCCAAAGGAAAAGATTGTGTTAAAGTGAAGAATGTCTCATCTGAAATGGTAAGTTTCTTATTTCTGTGGTTGTAATAGATTTGGTTGATTTGTCAGGTTGGAATTAGTGGTTTTGTCACATAATAATAATATTCACATAACTATTATCACTTAGGCATTGATATCGGCCCTCATGTAAATTCTGTGTTGAATGCATCGAAGAGTGTGCTTCATTGACATTAATTCCAAACTGATTGATACGTTATCAAGCTTATGTTTTATGTCAGTATGCAATGATTATATGAAAGAAATTTGCTTCTATGACAGTGTGCTAATTATTAAAATTAATTACTCAGATCACGTGTGGTCTTGGTCAAGAAGTGCATGCATACGCTCATGCAATCAAATGCAAGGAAGCCTTGAAAATGAAGAAAGTCTATAGTTGGCCAGATAATACTCATCCACCGGTCACGTTTGCTGTACATCCTGTTAATGGTTTCTTCAGTGGTTTCTTTGGAACGGCAAACGGAACTATTTTGAAGGTATGATTAGTTTCCATGCAAGAATATAAAATTCATTTCAACCATGTCAACATCTACTTTTTGAATTCTTTGTTGATTCTTGATCTTTTTATTTTAATGAATTTAAGTACCTGTATTAAGTCTTGCATAGGTAGCAACCCAGAATTTATAAATTGAAGTTAGGTCTCTTAGACTCGCTCTGTCTTCATCTTACAAAAAATTGTGCCATGCTAGGCTGAATTAAATAATGTATATTAAGGCGATTCCACTGCCCTTTCGTGCTTCAAAAGTGACAGAAAATGAAATTTCATGTTTGTATTTTACATATAATTTATATGTGATATCTCTCCAGGCACGACTCGATATGACTGCGACTGACTTCGTAGAAAAAATTTATTTGGAAGATGGCTTCTCTGTGAAACACGATATCGAATTTGATCGCTCTCGTCAATATCTCTACGCCATGAATTACAATAAGGTGAATTGGTTATAGACGCGTGCTTCCATCACGACATGAAACACAGTCATTAGTATTGACTAGCTGAACTGAATTTCCTTAGTGAAAGACCCTTTAATATTTATTATGCTAGTTTTATAGATTAATATATTATGGCTGATGAAAACGTTTATTGATAACTTAGAAACTGAATGCCGTTATATGAATGAACTATGGCATGATTGGACAGTGTTTCATTAACACGTAATTCTAAAATCAGCCCCACGTCACTGTTAGCCTAACTTCTCGCCTTGATGATCCTCCTATCATTGATGTGAAGCGCTACAGCATTACCCCGCTCAGCGCTGATGATGCGTTCTTGAAATCAGGGGTGGGGTCAATATAACATCAGTGCGTATGAGATAATTTCTTGGTGATATGAACGTATAGTTTCCTCCCAAAACGTTGAACTATAGAAATGTATATGGACAGCCAACCGAGCACATGAACTCCACATAAATTACTGACGATTACTAACTGAACTTAGAGAATGAATGATTAGAACTCTTTAGATTGATTCTCTTGTTTGATATTGACTAAATACTGGTAATATTCACCTCTTCAAGTTGCCAACTATTGCCATAGCAAAACAGCTCAAAGTTAGTCAGCTTCAAGCGGGGTAGTTTAGTGTTCGCATATAAAACTATCACCATTAAGTTTGCTTTTTGTTTTCCACAGCTATTCAAGGTGAAGTTATCTAACTGCAACCAGTATACAACCTGTAAATCATGTCTCAGCTCAAATGATCCATATTGTGGATGGTGTGTTCTTCAAAGCAGGTCTGTGTGATTTAATAATTAATTTTTGTGTTGCAATGAGGAATGGAACTACCATCTATATATTTGACTATAGGTAAAGGTTTTTTTTACCAGAAAAGTAATCATCTTAGAAATCTTACTTAGATTTTCGTCTCTAATTTAAGCTCGTCTTATACTCGAGTATATGCACCATCTAATTTGATAACCAAACCAGGAACAAAATGCCGGTTTTTATGACATAATATGTAACATAAATAATACACCCAAGTGTCACAAAAACTTCCGCTACATCATAGCTTGTGTTAATTAAATGCGTACACTCATGACGTAAAACTTGGTCGTTGAATGGTGAGCCACGTGTTTCCTGTTGTGTAATACCCTGAGTCTAAGTCTGAGTCTAATACACTGAGTCACATAGCTATGTTCCAAGCTAGGCTGTTATGAAGTATGTACAGCCACTTGTTCCTTACAACTACATTATATTTTGATTGATTCAAACTTAATTCGATCATACATCTCTAATTTGTGTAGTTCAGTAACTTATCTTTTGAAAGCTTATGAAGGGTAATAAAGAACCTTTCAACAGTACAATTAATTTAGTGTGATTAATAAAGAAATGGGATACTGTGTAAAATGCGGAAGATATATTACGTACTACCTAATACATGTAAATAATTACTTGGATGCGGTCGGTAAGTACAGACGGAAGTAAGGCGCGTAGGATGTCAGTGCGTGCATGTATATCTGATTTAACCTGGGATTCCAACCTTTTCAACCCTGAAAAACCCCTTTTAAGATAAACTCCACATACCCCTTGAAACTTTTGAGGAACCCATACATATAGTGTCAATCTTTCTAGTTGTTGTACTTTGTAATTCTATAAATACTGTATACAATATAGCAACTGATTGAAAGTCAGGTGATTCCAACCTTTCCAACCCTTTAACATCTTGATAGTAATTGTATAAATTTGGGGGCATACAGGTGACTGTGTAATGTCATGTGTTACACAGTTTGGAAAACACTTTTCTAACCAAAATAGATCATTCAGACGACACCTCAAGGGTCAAAGTAAGGGTTTCCCGATCCGCATGGCTTTGTTATTTTTTTTATCCTTCGATCAGCAAAATTCAATGTATTGGTTTTGCTTACGTTGCTATGTCACAAATGCTATTCCTGACCGCAGTACAGGAAACCGTAGTGACGTAATTATGAATTATATAAACGTCAATGTGATGAAACAATGCATCGACGCCAAACGGTTTCGAAACTGAATAACCTGGAAGGAACCTGTAGTTTCCCGGAAAAATATCGGTAAACATCTCTCATGAGGGATAAATAAATAAAGATAATTTTGATGCTTGCCCTTTTTTGAGCATTAAGGTAATATGGGTGAAATGAAATATCAAACAGTGCTTTGTGCCTCGACGTTGGCGCAAAATCCCAGGTAGCTTAAACTGATTTGGCATGTTTGGACAAAGGGTGTAATTTCAGTTGCCACCGGGAAGTGCTTAGAAATCAACACCTTTTGCTGTATTTTATCTTCAATATGATCACAAAATGCTGCATAATTCTAGTGCAATGCTCCGTTGAATTCATATCAGACATAGCGATTGGCAAGAGTCCCATTCTTTGTCATAAGGTGGGACGAACAACACGTATATGAGGTCGTAAAGGAGATAATCCAATTGAAATATGACGAAACAATTGATTGATTCAGTTGCTAAATGAGTTGTTGTTCATGAGGATTGCTGACTCCAATTTTTCAGATCGTTTTGTTCAACAAAACAAAATTATGATAAAAACTAGTCTTGATGAAGTGGTTACAAAAAATTTATGAAAAACGGTAATAGCATGAAACCACCATGCTTTTGGCAACTGTTTTGCAATTCTATGAAATCTGACTTCGGTCAACAGAAAACTCTTTGTGTTAAAATTAGCAGAGAAATTATTGTGAATCGAAAAAAAAATATTGGTAGCAATTCAAATGCTCTTATAATTGAGCAATTCAGAGAAGTTTCATATTAATTCCTACCAAGCAGAGCGACCGTTGCCCGGGCATGCCTTTTCCCGTCAAAAATCCTATAAAAGCTTTCAGTTATCAAAGTTATCAATACCTCGACGACCTCAATCTGGGAGGTCACAGCACCTAATTTAGTTCAAATCGATCCGATTTTTTTATAGTGGACGAACTTTCAGTTGTATAGGTAGAATAGAATTATGCTTTTTGAAATGGATTATATAATAATTCATGTTTACAACTAATTGACTATGAATTTTGTTTCATGTCAACAGTTGCACCCAGATGTCAGAATGCCCTGATTCAGGAAGAGAAACTCACTGGAGGAAAACAAATGCAAATTCACAGCAATGCAGTTATGTTTCAGCGATACAGCCAAGTTCATTACCCGTTGTGTCATCAGAAAAGGTTTGAATTTCATTCCTCTCGTATAATTCCTAAAATTCCCATGTACAAGGAGTGGCTCAGTGGTGGTGTGGATGTTTCCGAATTGAGAGGTTGTGGTTTCGAACCTCACCTAGAGCCATCTCCGTCCTTTAGTAAGTCACATTTCTCTGCATCACCATTGACCCGGCTGTATGAATAGGGACACCAGGGTCACTGCAGTGACTAGGCTGGCCACTGAGCAGTCATACCTCAGATAGTGAAAATAGAATTCTCTTTAGATGCATATGTTGCTATCTGATTATCATGGGTGAGAAATACTAGGATAACCTTGGTAGAAATGCAGAGATGCCAATTGCATCAGAACCAACATTTTTAAAGTTCATCAGTCAGACAGATGTCATATGACAATTCTCAAAAAATAATTTACATGTCGTGGGTACTTCCCATCATATTTTATCTATTTTTCTCTCAGCTCATGTTGTCATTCGGGGGAAACACCTTATCTAACTTCGCATACAAGTGCGAATTCGTCGTCAACGGCGAAGTGATTTTTACTTCTGAAATTGAAAATTTTGGGAGCTTGCCGACTTGCCAATCACCATCCGATCCACCAACTATTCCTGAAGGAGAAGGTGAATAAAAATTCCCAACTTTGGAGTAACTGTCCTTGATTATATACACGAAGATGCTTGAAATCGACTTATACATTTATTTCATTGATTCAAAGATCATGTCAAAGTCTTGCTGCAGATCAAAGCATCAAATGCTGTGGTGGCTAATGGTTCCTTTCCCATGTATGATTGCAACAGAATTCCACAAAATAATCAGACTAAAATGTAAGTACATTCCTATTTAATTCTTTTTTTGCTATACAATTTCGCTTTGAGAAAACAAATCTTTATGTTTATTAATTATCATACTGCACAGTAAGCCAGGTTGATTACAAAAATTTGATACCTGTGAGTGTAAGACACTGATAAAGATTCCCAAATATAAATTTGAAACGATTTTATATTTGACTTTTTACTCTTTAGGATAAATAAGCCATCATAAAATTCTTTATTGCCTTACTCATGCAAGGCTGGGTTACTCTGCTATTGTATTATCGTGAAATAATAAAGATGAGCGGACCTGACAATGCTGACTATGGAAAATGTCACATTACTTTTACTGCATAAGTCATGTTTCCATTCTTCTCCAGGTGCACATCATGCTTGGGAAGTCAATGGAATTGCAGTTGGTGTTCCGTATCTGACTCGTGTAGCAATCGATGCGATGCTGTTTCCGACCCTCCTCTTCCTGGTATAGATGGATGTCCGGTCGTGGTGCAAGTGCAACAGAAGGATCTTGACATTCCGACTGGAAAATATCATGAATTTGTATTGGAAACAGAGAATTTACCTCAGGTCAGTACTAGGCCCTAGTTTCAACATTCAACTACAATTGTGCTACAATTATGCAGAACATCAGCTGTTCCTCTGCAAATTTGTCCCATTAATTAAGCACACCCCGGCAAATCTACTAAATTCCAAATGAAAATTTATCATTTGAAATTTGTTTGATATGGATCATCAGGTATACCAATCATTGTTACCAAAACAATCTTTGCATAGTCACTTCCTGTTGAAAATGAGAGGTAATTAATGATTTGAACTCAATACTTTCGCTTAAGTTTAATTACCGTCATCAATGTTCATTATCACACATCATGATTTAGTATTTGTTTCATCGTAGACGACACTATTTGTAGTAAGATGGCATTAATGTGTCTCTAAATTGATTGTCAATTAAATGTTTCAATTGTAATTTGATATGGGTTGCATACAAATGTGTCAATTTAAATTCAAAGTACAGTATGAGGTGATTTTGACGATAAAACAAAGTTGAATTTAAAAATCGTTTTTCTCCTTTTAGAACTTTAAACTGAAACTGTTGATTAAAATATAACCAAATTCAAAGTATTTTTAAACTGTCTGTAAATACAGTTGAAGAGGTGTAAGCTTCTGGCCTTGCCAAGGGCAAAAAATATTCTGGCACTAGCACTGTAGATAGTGTAGTGCAGTGTTTCTTAACCCGAGGTTGTATATATAAATTAAAGTAAGGTGCAGTGCAGCGCAACACTATTTACTAACCAACGAAACATTGAAATTGTCTGCTTAGAAATATATCAATCAATGTTATAGATTTTCCTCCATCCTTCTAACTGATGTCAGCTTTGAAAAAATCTTACCATATAATTTTCACACAAAGGATTCACCAGATGTAATAAAAGGGTTAATTTTATTCCTCCTTTTGCCTCTGGTTAGTAAAGGGTTAAGCACATGATATCAGCAGACTGTTCGTGACAGACCTTTCGACACAATCATTAATTTCACCTAGCAATCGATCTAGCTCGATTTCGTTTATTGTTGCATTGATCACCAGCACGAATTTATAATTCCAAATTAGGATTCTACCTAATATGTCACCGAATTATGACATCATACCACATCTGATTTCAACATGTCACAATGCATTATTATTTAATAGGCAAGCTGTACCATAGTATTGTTTCATAT
>QXVX01001291.1:0-15207 GCA_013436065.1 Halocynthia aurantium | reverse complement strand
GGAAACCGGGGTGGTCGTGTTATCGAAACAGAGTGCAATGCATTTGAATAGGGAAATATTCGGGACCGCGGTGAAGTGGTCGTGTTAGCGGGGTGGTCCCGATATCGAGGTGGTCGCCAACCGGGGGTCTACTGTATTTTTAAACTGTCTGTAAATACAGTTGAAGAGGTGTAAGCTGCTCGCCTTGCCAAGGGCAAAAAATATTCTGGCACTAGCACTGTAGATAGTGTAGTGCAGTGTTTCTTAACCCGAGGTTGTATATATAAATTAAAGTAAGGTGCAGTGCAGCGCAACACTATTTACTAACCAACGAAACATTGAAATTGTCTGCTTAGAAATATATCAATCAATGTTATAGATTTTCCTCCATCCTTCTAACTGATGTCAGCTTTGAAAAAATCTTACCATATAATTTTCACACAAAGGATTCACCAGATGTAATAAAAGGGTTAATTTTATTCCTCCTTTTGCCTCTGGTTAGTAAAGGGTTAAGCACATGATATCAGCAGACTGTTCGTGACAGACCTTTCGACACAATCATTAATTTCACCTAGCAATCGATCTAGCTCGATTTCGTTTATTGTTGCATTGATCACCAGCACGAATTTATAATTCCAAATTAGGATTCTACCTAATATGTCACCGAATTATGACATCATACCACATCTGATTTCAACATGTCACAATGCATTATTATTTAATAGGCAAGCTGTACCATAGTATTGTTTCATATAAAACGATGATCGAAGGTTATAGTGCACGTACTAGAATGCTGGATAGCAACGTTCCCCAACTTTTTAGTATTCTTTTCATCTATAAAAACTTCTACCCTCCAATCTTAAGCCTCACAGACCTTAGCTCACGACTAGTAAGCAAGCATGCCCCAGAAATGCTGCCCCCTAGCGGCCAGGATAACATGTTGAACGAAAAAATAGACAAATTGTTTACAATTTCAAATGTTTCAAGATCACTGTATTATAAAGTGATATAATATGGATATATACCTGTAACAACTTTTCCGTTATACACTAACTCTGTTAAAGGCTGCGACTGGAAAGTCTAACATGGGTAACGCCGGGGCTCTTATTCTAAAAAAATCAACCCGAGCTGCTGGTATATATATAAATAAAGTTTTAAAGAGTATTAATACATTCATTTTAATTTCTGCTTATGATAAATGATTTTCTAAGTATTGAACTCATATTCCAGGATCACAACTTCACCTGTGTCCTCGATATCTGTAATTCAGCACACAAAGCGATCGTTCCCGGGATACAAGAAGGTGACAGAATAAAATGCCAAGTTCATGGAGACAGGGTATGTTGTGTTAACTTTGGAACTAGTAGGCTTGTTATGTAACAAATAACATATTCTGATGTAACTATCGTTTTCAGTTGAATTGTCCTCGCCAGGATTCTTCCGTGTTGTTGTCTCTGCGTTCTGAACAATATGTGATTGATACAAAAGAAATAAACACCGTTACTGGTAGGTTGGAAATATCTTGCAAGTTCTTAACTGATATTTGGATATGTACAGGTAGTGGATTATTAATCCTGCTTCCAGAACACCAGCTATATTTGACATTGTCTAATTTTAAACTGGATGACATTACAGCTGTAGTTCTTTGCACTAGTTTCAAGTTTCCACTTAGTTTTAATCTGTGTGGCGCACACACTTTTATATTCTATCTGGATGCAAGAAAACTGTAACTGTCAGCCGGAATTCATAAATATCAAACAGACCTTGCTTTAGAAGTATATTAATTCTCATCAGTTAAATACAGTTTCGGTCTTAACTTATCCGGGACGGAGAAGAATGGAGAATAATATTATATTTTTTTTTAGTCGGCCTCTTCAACTGCAGTGGTTCTCAAGCTGAATGCGGTCTATGCATGAGCGCACATCGTATCCATAGCGAATGCGGTTGGTGCGAAGACATACAAATGTGTGTCCCGCAAGTTGATTGTCCCGCGGGAGCATTGACCAATGTCAGTTTATGTCCGGCGCCTGTTATTGAATGGGTGAGTGTTCATAAATCTCTCCTTGAGAAGTCCTGTCTTAACTCAACCCTGGAATTTTAGGAATTTCCATGAAATTAATATTTCCATTCATAATTTTCATTAGATTGATCCACCTCATGGACCATTGGAAGGCGGCACTGAAGTTTTAGTGGAAGGTCGTAACCTTGGGAGCCGTCCTGAAGATATCTCATCGGTGACAATCGGAGGAATGTCGGGACAAGATGAATCAGTTGAATGTGTGATGATAGCGGAGAAATATCTTCCTTCTAAAAGGTGAACAAACTGTTTTGAATAAATTTAGGAGCTTCAGCTAATAGTGGAGTGTTAAAAAAGGAGTGAGGGAATGGGTATCAACCGAGAGAAGGCCAAGTGGTGCATGGTAACCAGGTCCAGAGATCTACAGGGGCTGAGGGATTTCCTTTGATCTCAATGAATTTTTAAACGATCTCATAAATAAAGAAGAAACTTAGGTGTGCTTATGAACATATGCGAATAACTCATGGGGTTCTTATGTAGCGCTCTGAAATTTTGCATGTGGGTTTGGTTCTATCACTAAAGTGTCATGGTCAACTTTTGGTAAATTTTCATAATAGTAACATAATAACATGGTAAATTTTCCTGTTTTTCTTCACAGAATCGTTTGTCAGACCACGAAAGCGGACAATAAGTCTGTCGGAGGTCCTGTCAAATTGAAGATGACATATCGAGAGGATCCCATTGTTTCACAACAATCGTTTACATTCAAAGTAGGAGTTAAAGATTTTATTTATTGAATTATTTCAATTGACATGCTGCTGACTACCATCCTCAAATATTTCAGCTGCTTCGATCAGGAGCTTCTAACTCTTAGCTTTATAATTCACATGTAAAAATCCTTTCACTAGATTTTCTTGCCACACAAGTTAAAATATTGTTACGATTTCTCATTTAATTCATCTCATTCCTTTACAGAAAGTGTTAGTTAATGAATTCAGACCGCATCATGCTCTCAATGGGACCAAAATAACAATCACTGGTAGCAACTTACAGGTTGGCAACGGAGCTCGGGTAAAAGTTGAGAAAGGAAGTCAGGAATATTTTTCAGATTGTTCTGACAGGTCAGTATTGGAATACGAAAACTGGCCTGAAGCCTATATGACCTCGAAAGAGGTCAAATGAAATTTTTGCTAAAGGCCAATGAGTTTACAGTAAAATAATACCAGAAATGTTGGTACATCTAAAGCCAGGAGAGTTCCTGCTTCATAGAGTATTATCATCTGACTGCAACATTTTGTGGATAAATAGTCAGTTTTATTTTTCTACTAGAAGTGTGTTCTAGTCTTTGGTATATTTTTTGATTCTTATTTTTTTATGATAGAGTGGTCCCAAGTAGGATTTGATCCCCTCCGGTCCCCCATAGGACCCAGACGCTGGTTTTCTCTGTTCTTGCTTAATTTGGGATACACCTGAACCTCCCTCCCCTAATTTGATGAAGATCCAATAGGAAATAGTGATGTTATTTCAAGACAAGAGATGTATATATATAGTCAGAGAGATTCTAGGAAATTAGGAAAATGCTGAATGTAGAAACTCCCCCTGAAATGCTAAACAGAAACAAGCCTTTCTTTGTTCTATGACATCTTGAGTCACAGTTTTACACTGCAAATGTTGATATAGTATAATAAGTATAAAACATTATTATAAATTGATAAAGCAATTCTTTCAAGAGTTAAATTTCTGACAATGACTTCGATTTCGACATTGATAAACTGCTTATGTTTGCCAACACTGTCTTTCTTGCTCAGTTCTTCACGGGAACGGAACTCACGCCTGTCAACTCGTTTCAGGGTCTAAAAATAATTACCTAGATAATCAGAATACTTGGGCAATTATTTCATTGTGCCGTGTTTTTTCCGAGTAATTCTAAAATGGACTTTTTCTCATAGGAGCAATGATCAAATGATATGTCGTTTGAACGGTGTGGATGAAATCGGACACTATTCTGTATCGGTGCTCCTTGATGGATTCAGTAGCACATTTCCTGGTAAATTGGAATTCGTTGCAATGCCGGAAATCACTGATCTTATTGGAAGAAAAAAACTGAAGAGTTTTTATAGGTAAGAAATACATTACATAAATCTACTATGAATAACAAAATCAACAAAAATACAGATAAATTCATGTGTCAGTCACAGCAAGTTCAGATCATCGATGGTTCACTGTAATATGAAACTTTGCATTTGAAATGAATGTTAAAAACTGGCAACAGTTGTGTGACATTTAACTCGAGACCTTTACCCAACGTCTCTTGAAAATTTCCCATGTCCTTTACATTTCCCGTTAAATATTGTATAAAATTCGAAGTCATGACGCCGTGACGTAGAATGCAGTCGATAAGGATTTCATCGCGTCATTTACCGTGTTATTTAAAGTTTATCATGAGCACCAAATCAATATCGTTGGTTCGAATGATTGAATTCGCTGCCAATCAGTTGTGTATTGGCAAATTGATAGGATTTCTGTCATCTCACCAGTGGCGGCTCGTGGAAACAATATAATGGAGGGAATGGAAGCCCAGCTTTGTTTAATGTCAGCTAGAAAAAATTTATACTTTGTAAATACTTCACTGAGTTCATTCTACTTTTACTCTGGTACTGTTCGTTGGTTACCGTATTTCCCACACTTTATGTCCTGAAAAATTACCCTAAAAATTACCGTGCGTCTTACCACTGTAAATGAAAATATATAATATATAAAAATACCCAGGTAATTAATTATAGGGTGCGTCTTACCACTTATAGCTGAGACTCATGTCGTGAGACGGGAAATACGATAATGAAAGTATTCAAAGAAAGTACAGCTTATTAAACCACCCTCGTGAGCTATATGTACACATGTAAATATTGTATTCAAATTTATCAAAAACATTTCCATATTTTTACTACCTTTTATTCTTTATCTGATTTTGTTTACCAGTGGTGGTCTTCAGGTGACCTTTCTGATGTCAAGCATACTTGGAATTCAGCAGATTGTCCTACAGATAAATAACGGAGAGGAATCATCGGTAAGGAATTATTTTTCGACATGAATCTGCTCGGTAACTCGCGGCCTAGTACACATCAATAAGTTATTGAGAAAATAGTAAAAAAATTGTAATAATGATTGGGAATTAATGGACGAACAAGAGTAAGATGATGTTTTCATGCATCTTGTATATATCATATTATTCATCAAGTTTAATTTCACTTCACAGGATTGTTTGATCAGAATAAATTCATCTGCTGTCATTTGTCACTTGCCTCCAATGAAACCAACTCAAAATGTACGTTGGAGAAGAAGCATTGATGATGAAAATGAAGAGAAAGCAAGGATAGGTAAGAGTCGGTGCATAATGACTTAGTATGAGATATTACTGTATAGTACTTTGAGTAAGAAGAAATTCTGTATCTTCACCGGAGAAATATGAGCTATGAATCAATTGTTTAAAATCTTATTTTTCATTTCTTTACATAGTGACTGTATCTGCGGAACTTCTCATCAACGACAGATTCTCTCTGCCACTTGAGGGAGATAAACTATCGATGTCATACGTTCCTGACCCGCTCGTAGAAGCATTGTCCGTGCTGCCTTGCCACCGGGCCACTGGTGCGACACGTCAACCAGACCTGAAATCTAGGAATAATTTCAGCTATATTGAGTCCGACGACTCTTCAACTTCGGAACCAATGACAGCAGTACAATTAACAGTAAGTGCCTTATGGTGTAATTATGTATACTCAACCCTTGTTAAAACAGTAAATAAAGATTGTCCGAGGTATATAGTATATATACACTGAACAACATGATACACAGTAACAAAATGACAGAAAATATTATAAACATCATATAACTATATAAAACATATAAATATATATTTTATAAAATCATTTAAAATTACAGTAAATAGAAATAGAAAGAAGTTAATGCTATGAATTGTAACATGGAAAGTCACTGTTTTACTTCGAATTTAGTCCGGTTTATGTGATATCCAGCTTTACATAGACATGCATAATCCATTCCACATGATTCATCCTTGATGTTATTGTAGGGAAAATATCTTGACTATGCTGCCATTGAAAAAGATTACTCGGTGAAGATTGCTCCAGTTGATTCAAAATCTGAACCAGTAAATTGCATAGTTGATTTCCTCGAATCAGAATCTCTCATCTGCAGAACTCCAACTTCAATATTGGCTGATTTTGAAGGAAGTAAAGTGCAAGTTATGGTGAGTTTAGATATCGTTTAATCTACTTATTAACACTTACAAGTTCCCTATCAATATTCTTATGAAAAATTATTTCCCTCTTCGTTGTTCTTCCATAAGCCAAACTTATAAGCGGGTAAAAGCCACTATAGACTAAGGACATCACAACACTATCTTATCTACTCACCAGTAATTTATATCACTATGGATCACGAAAATTGGATTCGAAGTTAATCTTACTGTCAATAAAATTGAGTAGTTTGACGACCTCTGGCATGGAGCATGTTATTCTTGCATTTCTTTGACTTTGAAACTCAACAGTCATGGATAATTCCTTGCAGGTTAAAGTTGGGAATTTATCCTTTGAACTACCTGGACATTATTGTCCGGACACTCCCCAGTCCAGCATAGTACCAATCGCAGTCACGATCCCGATTGTCATCATTCTGGTTGTGATCATCATTGTGCTGATCGTGTGCAACAGACAGCGAGCAAAAAAACAGCAGAAAGAAAGAGAACAAATCATGTCAATGCTGGATACATTGGAAAATAAAACAAGAGAGCATGCACGGAAAGGTATATTCCAAAGTACTACCATGTCTTTAGTATACTGACATCATATATCTTGACCTATGAACTTCTCAGCAACCAAGCAATGATGCAATTTTCTGAGATGATTTTTCATTTATTTTCAGCCTACTTTGAACTCCAACTCGGATACATGACTACACTAACTGACAATTTGAGTGATCGCATAACCTATATATCACCAGTGGCTTGTTTCATGAGAGCATTGTTCAATGATTCGAAAGAAGATCATCCAATGATAAATAATAAGGTAAAGCATAATCCTTTACTAGAATTAGTGTATGATAGAAAAGCTCTTGAACCAGTGATATCGAGACGTTTGCCTATTGTTCATTTGACATCTCACTTTGGCCACTAGAGGGCGCTATGGCACTGCCAAGGAATGTTTGGGCTCCTCAACATTTTATTTTAAAAAGTTCCCCACCACGACCCATGGCTAGTTTTTTCAAACTTGCGATTGAAAATTCCCTATTTCTATTCACAAAATTATCATCTTTTTTAGACCACTAACGGTAACACAGATACTTCAGGAATCGATGAATTTATCCTTTTACTGAAAAATCGTGACTTCCTGATGACATTTATCAGAACTCTTGAAGAACAGAAACATTTCACTGTGCAAGAGAAGTATGAACATAGTTTGAATATTGATATTGAATGGTATACTATCTAATGATTTGTATTACAGGGCAAAATTTGCTTCCTTACTAACTGTCTGTTTGCTGGAGGATATGGTGTATTATACAAGGTAAATTAATTATTTTATTACTATTAGATTAGATTAGATTAGATTAACATCACCACTTAAATTATCATCACTTAAACTGATATTCATTTTTTCAGCATAATGTTCGAACTGTTGTCTGAGCTCATACAGAAACATATCAATAAGAATCCGAAACTGCTCTTGAGAAGGTAAAGTTTTATTCAGTTGTGATAAAATTATCCGGGAAATCAACAAGCTGTCTATCATAGTACTGTTAACACTTGGTTTCTCCGAATTTATAATACTTCGGAAATTACTTCTGGGGAATCGTAAAACTTGAACTTCATCAGACATAGCCTGGTAACTTGTGTGTGCGGAACATTTCCAAGGGCTGATTTGCTCATGTTTATGGTTGCCGTGGCGGTGGCACAGTGTTTACTCCTAATATTCTTTATGTCCTTATATTTATTTATGTATGAGCTGCTGTCCTATTTCAATTTGAAATGTGACTCATACTATTTTCAGATCGGAATCGGTCGTTGAAAAGATGGTTTCTCACTGGCTTTGCATCAATCTTTACTCACAGTGCATTAAGGTAAGTAAATAAACTAATGATTTTCATAACATATTTAAAATAAAGCATGTGGTAATAATGATGAATTTTTCTGCACAGGATCAAGCTGGTAAACCTCTCTTCCTTCTAACAAAAGCAATCCATTTCTTGGTGACCAGTGCTCCGTGTGATGTCATAGCAAATAAAGCTGTCAATAGCTTGAATGAAATGACTTTGTTGGGAACTGAAGTGACATATGAAGCTATTGTAAGTTTACAGATAAACTATTGCATATATAATAGGCCTGACTATTTCACGCCTTAGGAAAGGCCAGCTACTTGTATCCTTCTACCAAAATTGCCAACTATGCTTTAAAAACAGTACAAAAGAAATTACAGTAGAAAATATAGTTATGCTGTCAACAAAAACACAAAATTACATTTACATGAATCAAAAAAATATGACCCTCAAATTGAAATAATCCGCACCCTTGAGGTTTGTGCCCTAGATGGCGGCATAATTGATCTGATGATAGCGCCGACCTTACTGGTAACTTCATCAAATGTAATTCTCTGGTTCAATATGATTGCAATGTAATTATTTCTTTTCCAGACTCTGCATGCATCTGTAATCGAAGAAGGAAAGCGATCAGAATCATTTAATGTCAAGGTTGTCAACTGTGATACAATAACTCAAGTCAAAGCGAAAATAATCGAAGCCATTTATAAAGACAGACCGTACTCGGAATGTCCTATTCCTGATGATATGGAATTAGGTTTGTTCAGATTTAAAACTTTTCATAGCAACTATCTGAAAGTCAAGCTTTCTGAAAAACTGTTTTTTTTATAGAAATTGTGACAGGGAAAGCACATGTGGTCTTATGTGACATCGATGGCATGAACCATCATGAGGGGAATTACACACGAATCAATACACTCAAGCATTACAATGTAAGTATTGCATTATTATCTTTATAATACTTGACATATAAATGATGAATATATTCATATATTAATTATAGATCAATTTTAAAATCAAATATTATCTGAAGATAAATGTATAAGGAAAATTCTGAATTATACAAAGTTAGATTTTTAATATTGGAAAGGATAAAGAGAATACAATAATACCAGTCCTTCACCTTCGACCTACATTCTAAATAATTCATTTTCCATGTCATTCTCCTCATTCTTCGAGACCGATTCTCGGTACCATTCTATTATGATGATTGAAACATTTCGATAACACCAAAATTGAATGCTACGAAGCTGCTAGAAGAAATCCAATTAAACTATTTAATAAAACAAATTCAGTTCAGTAAAGTTTTACTGGCGAAGTGCTAGTATATGATATTAAAGGGATAAACTTATTTTCCAGATTCAAGACGAATCACAAGTTCTTCTTCGTCCTGCAACCTATCAACCGATTACAGATGATGGTAAGTTATAAAGTTTGAAACTATCTTTGAATGATAATAAACATAAATTATATAACAGAAAGGCATCCCCGATCCGTGAGATGTCTCAGCGGAGGATTTGAACAATTTCTCGACAGAAATTACAGTTTTAATTTGTTTCTTAAAGAACAAGGTTTTCAATTCCTTCAAATATTTCTGCTGCGCTCTGCATTTCTGTTGGCATTCAGTTCATACTATTAGCTTATAGTATTCCTTGCTGCATCTGGCATATATTTTTTGCTGATGTTTATTTTATTTGCTGCAGAATTATGATTTCTTTCTTTGCCAAATTAAATGCAATATTTCACAGCCAACCAGTTTTAACTCTTGGTTACTAGAGAATTGCCGGCTTCTCAAAATTTGATTTGTTAGACCTATATGCAGACCACTAGTTAAAGCCAATATAATAATAAAGTATGGCGGATTATCAACAATTTATTACTACTCAGCATGATACGCAACATCCAATGGACTGGGGACTCGTGAAAACAAATTCTTAAAAGTTAAATTCCTATTATAAAAAATTAGAATACAATGAAATTCCTATCACTTTTTTATTGGTGGGACCGCTGGGTAAAATTTTAGCTTCTGGGTTGCATTGAAGAATCTACTGGAAAAATTTTCACAGAACACATAACTAAATGATGCCCTGGCTACTACTGCAGGTTCATTATGTTTGACTTAATTCTTGTATTACTACAGAAACCTCGCAAAATGGCAACGGAAAAGAACCTTTAATGCCAGAGAAGAAAAGACTTTATCATTTGGTAAGAAAACTGAATAACAAAATCATTATGTTCCATCTATTTTTGGATAATTATTATCGTCTGTTCAGATTCATCCACGGGATGACGAGATGCGAAACGGTTTCATTGAAGAAGAAGACGCAACCCGCGGGAACAAAACTAAAAAAATCATCGGAAAGTTGATTGATCGACCATTCCAAGAAATTTACTTAACGAGGATGGTTAAATCAAAGGTAAAAATGGAGCTTACATTGACCGGGTGTTATATAGGATTTATCTATACCATACAGCAGTGGGTTGCCAGTAACTGGGGAATAGCAAGTGTTTTCAGCCTCCTATTGGCACATGTACACACTGGCAACAGCATCATGTTTTAACTCTGTGTTGGACCACTAAATTGGCTTTATCTTCAAACAGGAAATCCTGTGATTTATGTAATTCACTGATAGGAAGGTAGATTATCTGTGCTAGTTTTTAATTATTATTACTCCTTTCCAGCATGCTTGCTGAAACTGAGTCCAATTTTATGTTAAACTTCATTATGAGGCTGACATACTCTCCCTAGGATGAAGGTCCTTCACCCAAGGCTTGGTATTTCTGCTAGATTCTTATAATAGTATGAAATTTTTCAGACAACGGTGCAAGAATATGTCGATGGAGTCTTCAATGCGATCTTATCACCGGATCCGATCCCGCAATTCATCAGTTACTTCTTTCAATTTCTCGATTTGGAAGCTGCGAAACATAAAATCAATGATCCTGAAGTGCTTCATATTTGGAAAACTAACAGGTACATGATATTTCTCAGTTCATCCCATCTATTGGTTATATAATGCGGGCTATAAGCAGTGGTGGTTTTGCACTGGATTCAGTTGGCTTTTATCTCTGACTAAAATACAATTGATAAAAAAATTGGGGTATTATGCATTGTGTCCCTTTCATAAGCCAGAAATGTGTCACCTTTTAGGCCATAAATTGCAGTACTGCATTAATACGCTCTATCACCTTCATAAGCCAAAAGTTCCTGTACTACTCGCATTCGTTGTGTCACCTTTCGGGCCATATATTGTAGTACAGTACAGTACTGCATCTTTTGCACTGTGCCACCTTATAGACCAGTACCAAAATATCTATTTTCTTTTTCTTAGTTTGCTTCTCCGTTACTGGGTGAACATCCTCAAGAATCCAGAATTCCTCTTTGATGTAAATAAAACTGTGATTGTGGACAGTTGCCTCAATGTGATTACGCAAGCTTTCATGGATGCGTGCACAACGTCAACTCACAAACTTGGTCAGGTGAGGATATATCAAGGTTAAAGTGCAAAGACCAAAGGTCAAGTAGGGTGTACCCTCGATTCAACTGACTAAAGGGGGAAGCTTGCTAGTTTTTGAGAACATAACATTGTAATCTAAGAAACCTGATATATATAGTTATGTGTGTATAAAGTTTATGAATGATCCAGAGTGTTATAAAATTTATCAATGCTGTACAGTACTGCCACCTAGCGGACAGTCCCGGACCCATTCCCTGTTGAGGGTGATCTGTTTCAATATAGATTTTGAACACATTTTACCATTTACTAATTGTATCATAGGAATCACCGTCAAACAAATTATTGTATGCCAAAGATGCAGCGCGATACAGAGAAATGGTCAAGAGGTATGTGTGTATGAATATGAAGTACTTATTCGTGTACTGCGAATGACACAATTCTTTTCGTTCAGATTTTTTGAAGATGCTGCAAATCAGAAACTGATCACGGATGAGGAAATTAATCAATCGTTGATGCAAGTATCGAAGGTAAAATAAAATATACTTGCATATCAAACATAAGTTACTTGTATTTTCCCCACCATGATTGATGAGAAGATATATTACATGGTAATGTCTATGTATATGTAACATCTTCTACTACTAAGATAACCTGGTGCTGCTCCATAGTCAGAGGGGGAAGGCATCGAAACAGCTCTACAAGACATATCATATCTATCATGACATGTGTATAGGAAATGACATGATATACTTTGATCCATTCACATGATCTAGAATTGAACGCTGCAATACCACCTATAGTATCCAGTATTCAGCCATGACATATTTTATTCCATTACAGAAATATGCATCAGAATTCAACAAGAGGGCTGCTGCAGTGAAATTGTATTCTTATTTCGAAACATATAAGACACAGGTTAGAAATATTACAAAATTTTATCATCTTTGATACTGCTCCTGATATTCCCACTCATTTTTTTATCATCTGTAACTTAACTGGATTTAATTGTACAGGTTTCAACGGAAAACGAAAACTATGAATTGTCAATTCAACTGGATCAAGTGTTTACGAAGCTATCTCCCAACATAATCATACAAAGTAAAGACACGACTGTTGTATGATTATCTCGATTGAAAGTGCCATAGGGAAACTATTTGTTGTACAATGATGTACACTCCAGGAACGTATCTCATGTCTGAGGGACAAGCAGTATGAGTGGAAGTTTTCGTTTTAATGCAATAAGATTTTGTATATTCCATTCCCATCATGTTTCTTTATTGTTTTATTTGTTTTATATTGCTTTCGGGTATATTTTTCTCTTGGAATCGAGAATTTTATAGAATTTTTTCTCTTTTTAGGTATTTCGTTCCCAGAGCATTATGTTCCATTATGAAGTCAAGTTTTCTTCCCCGTGTATAAACAGATAGGAATCACTATACAAAATATAGCTAAAGAATCGCAGAAGGGTTTTCCCTGAGCGCTTAAAAACAAAGAACAAAATTACTGAGCTTTTTTAATCGATGAAACATTTAAGATCATGAGACAAAAAAAGTCATGTTATTTATCATCATGAAATTCATTGATGAATTTGATTGTTTGTAGAGGCACCAAGTTCAGGTCCTGCTCCTGCTACCAAGACCTTCAATTACATATAATCATGTAAAAACAAGTTAAAATCCTTAACTTATTATTTGTAATGGCATGTATTCCCATTTCCGTATATTTTTTCCACACCTCTGCTGCTGTTCAATGCCGTGTATTGTAAAAGGTTTGCCAAGTCCTTCTGATGTGGGAGATATGTGGTCGTGTGACGTTCACACCATTACTTTTCTATTTACCACCCGCATCCACCAACTGACCGATGCACTTACTGAATCATATCTTGTATATTAATCGGCCACTCGGAAGTGTTTTTAAATATGCTCGGTTATCACTGCCATTCCTGTTACAATATGAGAAGGAAGAATGTTTTTACCGTTTTAAAAGATTGCTGGTCAATCGATGTATCCATTATTATTGCAATTATAGAATACCATGTTGATATTGCAGGGGTTCTCGACCTGGGGCCACCAATTCAACCCAAGAGGGGAATTTTGATCACAGATTGGTAGATTTAAATTTTGTATAACATGCATATTATATCGAATGCGCCTTTCGAATCAAACAATCCTCAAAAGTGGGAAAGGTTGAGAATCACTGTGACTCTGGTTTTAATTTTGTCTTCAAATATTGTTATTTTATGCCAGAATTTTGATTTTAATGTGTAAAAATTTAAATGATAATAAAAATTTACTCGTACTTTTTGAAAATACTGCTTTTAACACCAGTCTAATGTAATTGGAAGTTTTTATCGCAAATTCATTCGTGGAAATATTATTTTTATTGCAGATTCATCGAGTTTACTTTACGTGAGAACAGTAACAGACAGGATGCATTACATTATTATCCGAATGGCGGATAATGCTCAAGAAAATAATAATACGAATAAGAAACAGGCAAGAAATGTGATTATTTATTATTAATAATTATTTTTCATCTCAGGAACTGGTTGAAAAGCAAGGTGTGGAGTGAAGGTCAATAAATATGGCAAAGTCGGTTTAACCTTTAACACCTATACTACGTCATAACAGAGAGTGGTCAAGTTTCTGGCGACAGTTTGGTTTGGAATCTGCTGAGAGAACATCACGGACGGCTTCAATGGAAAAAAGGTTAGTAATATCGTTTATAGATCATTTATTGTTTTCGTATCCTCGCCAGCTTGCTAGATCAACCATCTACTAATGTACAAGTAGATTTGAGTTTTAAAACAAAGGGTTAGCGGCGTTGGAGTTAATAATTCTGTGTATTTAACACTGAGCCGGCTGGCACAGGACAATACTAAAACCATAAGTACCACCCGAGTGCGGACAACATGTCAGCCACAGTTTCATTTAGTATATTACTGCAGTATTTATGTGTTGTACAGCAGTATGTAAGATTTCCCTGGCACTCCAACATGTCATATTTTGTCTACAATAATAACAGCAATTTGTTATAACACCATAAACATTGTGTATATACAATCCAACCCTTGAATCCATGTTGGTTGTGTCTTTATAACGAAATTGCACGTAAATAAGGTCCTCACTGATAATTCAAAAAATAGTGTATAAGGAATGCAAACTTTATTTACAAATGAAGCTTTTCACATGCAACTGTATGTCTCAATACTCTGGGCAGGAAGTAATTGTCTTGACCCATCATAACTCACTCACAGAGAGAGACCCTCGTACTGTTATTATTTGAATGATGGTAAATTTGAAGCCTATTTATTATCTGTTGATATGTTGTATTAAGAGTAGAATGTAGTTTTATCTCATTTAACATTTTTATCAGTGTCCTTGCTATCTTAGCATTATGCTAGCACAACACTGTGGCAAAGCGGCATATTTCGAATTACTCGGGGCTTTCGAGAAAAGGGGGTACAAAGTTTATCTCGGCTCAATTTCCTTTCCCCCTATACATGCATGCTTACTATATTATATGTATAAATTCTCTGATATCACAGGAAATTTCCAGACCCTCCTTGGATCTCTAGGCCAAGGTACATTACACCCATTGCACCCCCCTCTTGGTAACCCGTCATAGTGTTCCGTAAATGGC
>QXVX01001285.1:0-21214 GCA_013436065.1 Halocynthia aurantium | reverse complement strand
GGGAACACTGTTGGAAAAAATCACAAAACTGGATTCTGTTATTTTCGTTTAGCGCAAAACACATGCAGTTTTCTGATTTAGGATGCGGTTTTGCGCTAAACGGAAAAATCAGCATCCAGTTTTGTGATTTTTTCCGACAGTGTTCCCAGAATTCAGTTTGTTTACACCTCATATAAATTGTAGGAGAGACCAACTTGTATGGTCTGTTTAAAATTATATATTCCGTCAATCATATACATATACAATGCACACGGTAACGTTTTTTCTCAGATCGGAGATCTTCCTCTGACTTAATTTTCTTTCTATTCCCAATTTACCAAATTCAAAACTTCAGCCTCAGTTGGGGATCGAACTCAGGACCTTCCGATTATGTGACTCGTAATCTATCCACTAGGCTATCGCACGGTTTCTAAAAGTACAAAATNAGTTCTAATAGTACAAAATAGGATGCACTATAAAGGATAAAGTATTTGAAGTGTTTAAAAAAAATAAGAACTCGAATGAGTATTAAGATTGATCTCCACATTTACCAATGTTTTTCGGTCATTATGCATAGAAAATCTTTGGCGGCCAAAGAAATGAAACATTAAATTGAATTGAAGAGTCAAGAGACTCATTTTATTTGCTCATACAAATATTATCTTGACGAGTTATCTATTTCTAATTTTCGCATTATAAACGTGATTAATTACAACACTTTTGAAATATTACAATATACATGGTCTTACCTTAATGATATGACGGCAATATCTGTAGAAGACATCATATTTTAAATTGAAAAAAAAAAAAAAATCAAATTACTTAAGATAATGATGATGGAAATTATTCAACTGCAAATTCCACCAGCGAACACTGAAAAGATTCATTGGGAACGAGAGGACATACTAGGGAGTAGAATATTATGGTGAATATAGTGACACTGACCTGTAACCACATAACATACGTGTCACCACAGAAGATATATAAAACCCAAAGTTCATTTACTAGATATTAACGCTTGACAATGGGAAGATGTATAAATCTCAAAGTACCATTTCCTAAATATGATATTTAACTGGCAGAATATATAAAGCTCAAAGTATCATTTCCTGAACATGATACTGAACGTTAACTNTCCTTGTAATCAGGAGTGTATTTGTAGCGGATGAAAACGACAGAGTACAATATAAACTAACAATAAACTCTTACACGCAACCTACAACACCATAAAACGTCCACCCGCTACAATACCGCTTCAACTGGTAATCAAATCACTTGCAAAAATTTCTGTTGCTTTGAGTCAGTGATACGATAGAGGATAGAAGACATCCTCACCGATCATGGCTACACATAATTGTACATACAATAATTGCACAAATTGTCGAAAGCTGAGTGTTACTATGCATACAAAACCAGAACAAACTCGAAATCATAAAACAAACTATCGCACCCTCTTCTCTCAACGCCCCTGAATATTTTCATCTTTCCCTATAGTAGAAGGGTAGAGAAGTTGCAGGAAGGTATATTAAGTGACTGGGAGGCAATAAATTAACAGAGAATGTCAGATAGAGAGATGATACCAAGACTGAACAGTAACAAAAAAAACTTGCTCACTTGCTTGCTAGTTGGAGTGAGTTCTGGCCTGATAGCTAACTAAGAAAAAACGAAACTAAAACTGATAAAAAATAATGATAAGTAGATGAATCATAAGTTTGTTTGTGAGTAAAGAACTTACTTGACTTAGCTCAGTTAAACAACATGACATCTTAGTTCTTCTGAAATGACTCTGACACAATGAGAGGATAAATTATTTAAACAATATAACTATGATATGTGAGAGTATATTCCCTTGCTTCCCCAGCGGATGCCAATGCTTCTCTACCATGATAATCAGAGACAGATTACACATTTGAAGAAATTTATTCTCATTATTCATACTCAATATAGTAAGAACTAAGGAACAGGCAAAGACTATATCCTATAGCACACCTGCAATACCTTAGGTATGTTACTGAATCTATACAAATGAGGATGATGATGTTAATAACGTATTACCTGTTATTGGTCGCTAAATTTTGCACCAATTATTACCTTTCAAATCGAGACAGGCCTTGCTTTATTGAGTTTGATATATACACTATTAAATGAATACAATATCTCGGAATGTCTATGGAAGATGTATATGTGCAATGCATGTAAAGGCAGTGTGCTAGTGCATCTGAATATTTTGTAGATTCGGTATTCGTGATTCCAAAGATAGGTAATATCGTTTAAATTAGTGTATATTATATTTTTGTGAATGTATTTTTAGATTGTTACTGTGTTGTATATTCAAGGTAATGAATTTGCTGCCAATCAATCACACGCAATTTAGAACGTAGATGGTGTACTGCAGGGGTCGGCAACCTTTTGAACGCAGAGTGCCAGTTTATGAATAATAAGCCACTTCGCGTGCCAAACATTGCTCAACTTTGTAATATCGGGACTATATTTGGACACTTTCATTCGAACACATTCTTCCGAATGATCTTCCGTAAGTCGGCTGCGATGGGATTCGAACAAACTTCATGTGCGAAAATATTTGTTCACACGAATAAGTGAATCCACTGATTCTGCGTGCGCTTCAAATCACTTGGCGTGCCATGGAAAATCCTCTCGCATGCCACTTGCCAGGGGTTGCCGACCCCTGGTGTACTGTATATATCTGAACTAAGAACATTAATGCTAGTGGTGATATTGTGATAACTTTACGAATGAATCCGACGGGAGTTCTGCATCATTGTGTACAATTCTAGTTGCTGCTGAATTTTAACTATAATGTGATAACTTTACGAATGAAACCGACGGGAGTTCTGCATAATTGTGTACAATTCTAGTCGCTGCTGAATTTTGACAGTATGAATTATCGTTACTGTTATCAAGCTCGCATTGAAATTTTGAAATGTAAAATCCATTTTTAACTATTTGGCCTTACAAAAATGAGTGGCGGGCTGGATTTCTGTGACAGCGTGCATTCTGCTGTTACGACTCCATCTGTGCCTGAGAGCCGTTCCATTATGCCGTACGGCGTACGCGAAAGGGAACAGTGTTTCCATGATAATCATAAAATGGAATGAAAAGTTCACATCTTCAGTGTCATTGTAGTACAATTGAGTCCGTTGTAGATAAAAACATCAGTAAATGGAACATACTGGGCTGTCACCAATTTTATTACTTCTTGAGCAATAACACCACCCATATATGATGCAACTGCATGCAGTTCTGCAGCACCACAGCGACAAATTTCATGAACATAGTCATCTTTTACGAGTTCTGATGCTCCCGGCACACCCCATTCTTCAAGTAGTTCACGACTGCAAGTCTGTTTTATGAATAGAAATATTCATGTTAAACTTTTAGTCTGGTGTATGGCAATATGGAGATACAATAAACTATATAATGGATATTTAAAATTTAAATAGAATTGTGCTACAATTTAAATGGAGGATGACAACCGTCTTCATTTTTATATTGTAAGTTGGGAGTTTAATCATATTTCTCATTGAACAATCACATACATTCTTATTATTTTATCTCAACCATTACATTACTAACAAAACGCTGTTCATAAAATACTATGCTACTTTTGAAAATCATTTATTATCTTTCATGAAAAATCAAAATTTGAATTATTGAAGGTCTTGGAAACAGGCACTAGAAGGTGATGCCCACCATTATTTTCAACAGTGGAATTGAGCTATAATCAGGAGTGCATTGATGCAGGAGCAAGCACCTATCTAAATAATGCAGAAACCACATTTTTTTCAGCTCTGTCACCTAAAACATTTACGACTGCACCCCAGGCTATATCTACAAAATTAGACATATTACTTTATTACTCTTGCAATCCAAATCAAGATATCTTATAGTAAAGTCTACACTCTACAACCTGGTTAAGGTTTTACACATGTGCATCTAAGATTGTAGTCGCCGTCTATATGTATTGCCGCTTGCTCCGACACAACTAAAATAATTGATTAGGCATTCTTTTCGTAAGTTAATTTTTCATTTTGCTTAGTCAAATTTTTTCCCCTGATAAATTACATTGTGAATTTATAAAATAAATCTGTAACCTTTAATCTTCCAATATCAGCTTCAACCTGTGTGACATGTGTGCCTGGATTCCTGCCATGCTTCATCTGAAATTTTTCAATGGCACGAAACATAATGTACCAAGCCGCATTAGAATCTGGGTCAGAGGTCATACATTCAACCACAGACTTGGCAGATGAACTATATTCTTCTGAAAGTGACTGACACCTGTAAAAAAAAATTTCTTTTGAAAAAGGCTGTCCTAGGTAGGTACATATACTGTATTCTGTTTGGGATTGCATATCTTTCGTTTTAGACAAGCAGATCTAATTGACCTTATTAGTCGAAGAGAATGTGCATTTTTGCAGAATCTCTTCACTTCGCTCTCCGATACTCTTCCATTTCCTGCATTCAAGCTTGCACAGATGTCCGAAACATGTTGTAAGACAGCATTCGCGTCTTGTTCTGCTCGTTGTCTGCAGCAAATGCAATTACAAGATATAATTATCTGTGACATAATATGTCATGAACAACTCCCTTGTTCAGGTAGGTATAAATCTCACCCTTGGCATTGCAGGTGCCAGACAACAATACATATAAGAAATTTAAAATATAGCAACCGTTTAGTAGTTGGAAAAGACGTTGTCTACAAGCAATGACAGTACAGTCCAGGTGCTATGTGTCGGGAATAGAAAGACAGAATAGTAGTACATTCCAAATCAACAACAACATGTATAGAATTATGGATTTCGACCCGGTACCCAAGATAATTTATTTAAAGATGCTCGGATGTATTCTTCCCTGCTTTATTTTGGTAAAGCAGATTCCCCGTTCCACTTTTACAATAGGTTGTTTTTTCAAGAAGTAGGGGAATGTAACATTCATTGAATTCAAACCATAGCTATATCTCTTTGATGATTAAATTTCATCAGGAAGTCTCTCAAGCTCCTTTATACATAGAATGCTTATTTTGAATTTCAGCTATAAATACGAGATCCATGTGTAAAGAGTCAAAAAGGGATTAAATATACTTGTAAATGGATTGTAGATGAATGTAGCGGTCAGAATCTGATGTCATGTCTGGTAAGGTTCCACGCAAAGGTAGGAGATGATTTCCTGGTATATCATATTGAATTAAGAAAATTAAGAAAAAACATTCCTTTTTTTAATGCAATTTAATATTTACCTTGATTTTCAACAAATCGTCTCAATCCTTTCACAAGAATCCAAAAGTTGCTTGAGCTCTGCTCTATGTTCATACATTTTGGATCATCCAAGATTTCTTGAATTTGTGATGGTATTATGCTTGGAACCAAGGAAGCGTTGGCATGTCTGACAGAATAAAATGTTATTCTGGAATTCAAGGTCTCTTGAGTAGTAACATCTTACCTTATCGCTTCCAAAAAATTCTCTTCATCTTCATCAACTCCTCCTTGAGCTCTTACTTTCTCTCTCACACCAGCAAGAATTGTTTTCTTAAATTCCTTTTTCTCCTTCCATGTGATAGGGAAATTTCCTTTTTCCGACTTCCATTTTTGGAGACACTTATACAGTACAACAATGTAAGGTGTGTGAGAATGTTCCCTAAAATAAAATGAAGGTTGACACTACATGATATGGTTGATTAGGGAAATATATATCATAACAGTCCCAACCGGGGATCCGCGAAACCCTAGGGGAGATGAGCGTTTCAAGGGGGTCTGTGAAAAAGTTTTGAATTTGCAACACATGATTGATAAATTAGGATTTTTGAAAATTATTTTCTGTTTATTATTGATTTTTGAAATAAGCCCTGATCATTTACTTAATTACCGTAATTTATAACCCGTATTATGATTTGACATAGATAGATTGCGACTTCAGAAAACTCTGTGGTCGGGAATTGAACCTTCATTTAGTGTTATTTTCAAATTTAGGAAAGCGCACTACTGTGAAGATAACTAACACTTCATTTTTGTATCAGACATACACCTGTTTGCAGTTTAAGGTTTATGTGTGTAATGTGTTGCAATTGCTGCGGTTTAAGCTATATACTACAAAATTTTTCACCTAAAACCTTTAGGGGGTCCGCGACTGCTTTGACAGCACCAAAAGGGGTCCGCCAAGACAAAACGGTTGAGAACCACTTTATTAGAAGATCATACCCATTATTTTCTTGTTTTTAGAATGATATGGAGGAAGTAATGAGACTGTACTTATAGCAGATATACTACTACTTGTATACAGTGTAAGTGCCTTATCTATAATTGGACTCTGACAGTACATTTAAGCAATTGCATATCACCTTTATTAAGGAAAAATAGATGCAAAAGGTGGTAGATTGACCTGGAGAAGGAGAATTCACCCTAAACTGCAGCCAATCCGCAATGCTGTCATTGTGCTATAGAGCAGTGGATCCCAACGTGTAGGTCGCGACCCAAAGTTGGGTCGCCTGCAAATTAATTTGGGTCGCTTGATTTTGCAAGTACAGTAATGCTTTTTTATTGTTTATCTTTGTTTAAAATTAAACTGTTGCGTAATAATAATTGCATTTGCGAGTGTAAAGTATCACTTAACACCGTTAAGTTTATGTTTGTGACGTTAACAATTAGTTGCTCATGTTATTGGCATGTATTTGTGTGTAGCACGTATATAGTGTGCTGCCAATAACACGCAAGTTAGAATGTGATGGTGATGCTAGTGGTGATAATGTGACAACTTTGCTATTAGAAACACAACGGGATTTCTGCATAATTGTGTACAATTCTAGTATTTGTATTATTACTTAAATTTGTGGTCATTAAAATTCCTTATATTCCTTATGTTAACACACATGGGGTCCGCAAAAGTTTTGGGGCAGCAAAAGGAGTCCGCCAGGACGAAAAGGTTGAGAACCATTGCTCTATACAGTAGGAGTTGAGATCTGAAGATATTTATTTCTACAGTGTCATTCAAGGTTCCATTCACTTTTAATGATGTCAAACATAAATGTTTGTTTGCAAAGTACAATCCTTTTATATCCAACTGTATAATGTAATGTGAATTAACAAGAATTGATAAAGATCTGTCTTCAAACAGACTTTAGAATCTGTCTTAACTGCACGGTAGGTTTTTAAGAATCACAAATTTAATACTTGTATGTCATAGAATCCAAATCCAGCGAGTCACAAAAATCTGTGAATGTCGAAAAAGGCTGATCCAGGCGAAGATCTTCATGAACGTTATCCGGATGTGACTCTACGATGCAATGTTCAGAAACAACTAGTCTGGCATACCTGAATTAGTAGAAAACAACAATTTAATAGTTTTTTTTATCTCAAGACGTTTGTTAAACACTATCTGTCGAGCGCAAATCATAGCGTCTAGTAGTGGTTCCCAGTAGGGGGCCACGAAGACATTTTCAGTGGGCCACAGAGCAATTATGAAGAGACTATGTGCCTTTTCGATTATACACATTTATATATTTGTGTTTTGTATGCATCCCTATTTGAGGGCATTGTTGCTTCGCTACACAGCATGGAAAAGTTGCTCTTATTTTGCTATTATATAGTTTTGTCGATGATATGACATTATTTTGGCAACAACTGGGCCACATATCTTTAGTTCATTCAAGAAGTGGGCCATGTACTTGAGAGGTTTGGGAACCAGTCTAGTACCTAATCATTCCTAGGAAAAAAAAATGACGGTATAGTTTTGATGGTGAGCTTTACTACTGACCCTATATGCAGTAAGCACACGCTTTTTTCAAGGAATAAGACAGCTTGAGAAAAATAGTACATTGTAACTCTAATATTATGCACCAGATTTATCTGTAATTCGAATATAATGCGATAGGTCAATGGAACTTTTCTGATAGTTCACTTCGCGTTTTTTTACTAGGCAGTATTAATGAGATTCTTGAAACCCAATTTACTGTAACCCAGCTTTTTTCAGATTTACGATCAGTCATAACGGAGTTACATACACTGTACAGCGTGGAATTTATAAATACAGAAAGTGTTTGATAATAAAGAAGCTTAATAACCAATAATATTAAAACTCACCCAAGGAATCCATATGATTTGCACAGTATAAGCGGAATGTTCTCTTTCCACAAAATGTCAGCGAGTTTTAATACAGCATCAGTGTCATTAACGCCTGAAACAATCACCGCGGAAAAATGGATGAAAAATTGTGGATTGGATATAATAAGCTGGTTGACATTCTCATCGACATATTCACCAGTTACGTCGGGATTTAATTCGAGTAGCATTTCAGTCGCAACCTTGGTATAGAATGAAAAATTGTTATGATAAAGAAATTTGTGAGTTGTTATATTACGTAATCAATCAGATTCACGCTTCCGCAGTTAACCAACTGCGTCAACGGGAATTCCTTGCGAAACTATGAAAGGTATTATAAACACGAATGAAATTAGATAATGAAACGATAATATATTCCTTGAATAATTATCTTTAATCGGACAGTGTACTGTATACATAACTGTACAATGGTCGAATTTTCTTTGTCAAACTGCCCATATGCATTTTGCCTGAGACTTTTGGTTCTACGTTGTAAATTACATCCAAAAGCATATTAGCATTGTACATTCGAAAATATTCTACTGGAAGTCTTAATGTAGTCAGATTCTTTATTGCAACAGCACTTAACGAGACAATACATGACACTGTATTTGTCAAACGGTCGAAAAAGATGGAAAATGTGACTATTTTCTCACTTTCTGATGGAAATTCTTTTTAACTCTGTATTAGAAACTAGATAGTTCACAGGCTGACAACTTCAAATATTAAATGCCTGCAGCAGTTACGAACCATGCTGTTTGGAGGGGAGTTGAAACGACCTGTCGGAAGGCAACCAATATGATATTATTAAACATAATTTACTCAACCTTAGCTCTGGATTCTCCGATGCGTTCATGGCTCAGGAAAAAATTATTTCCAACATCTTCACCTGTGAGACAACATCCATCAACTATGGTGAAGGAACCAATTCCTAAAAATCACATGAAGAAATATGCAGTTACACTTATATACACCATTATCACATTATAAAATTCACTCATTCTCATTCATATGGTAACCCAATCCTAAATGGACTTGTATATTGCGATTAGAAACCAGAATCTTATCTGTAGCAAAACCTTATTTTGTACATTACATTCTTTGTATTTTGAATGGTTACTGACGACTGTATGGCAGTTATCACAATGTAATACTGAGTGGCCAAACTTTCAATATACGTCCTATATAAAACCGAATAATTCTAGAAAACCTATTTTTCAACTCCTAATATGAAATAATAGGTATTTACAAATGTGCGTAAGTAAACTAATAAAATTTACTTTATCATCTGTATTTTAAATAATTACTACCAAAAACATGTGGAACAATCTTTTGTTTAGAAAAAGGCTGGCTGGATGCTATTTGAGAGCTTTCGTGATAATATTGCCTGTGGGTCACGGGCTGGACCCAGAGGTTACTTTAACCTCCTTGGGGAGGTCACCATCATCGCTGCCCCAAAACAGTAAGGGGATGAGACAATCTATATTCATATTGTTGCCAGTGTATCATAGGAAAGAGAATATTTCACCCATAGAATTCTAAATTCTGTATTGCACATCACTAACCGAAGTATTTAAAGATAATGATTCGATTTTACATAAATTTGCATACCTGGTAAAATGATATTTTTCAGAATTTCTGTTCCAATTGCAGTTACATTCAATAGGCAAATCTTAGAATTTTCAAGAGCCTTCTGCCCGTGATCTCCCCACAGCCTTAATTGCCGATCATATTTTTGCTGCTTGTCCATCATAAAAATAAATATTCATAACATAAAGCCTGTAAATTGTTGTAAAATTTGAATTCAATTCATGGTAATTCTCGTCTTGCAGCTTGGAAAGTGAAATACAGTAATGTGAACAATCACTCGTAGAATTGTCCTACAATTATATAGAACTCTCGTCATTTTTATTTGTAAAATTGTCGCATAATGACCACTAGCATCACCGTACTTGGTTGAGATAACTGCAGTGTATAATCTACATTCTAAATGACGTGTGAATTACAGCAAACTATATATGTGCTACACGCATATATATGCCAATAATATGATATTATTTGGGACATTCTATATAAATTAGCCCCATTATTTACGCATATTCAATGACAAAAATAGAAAATATACGCATACCAGAAAAGAGGTTATGCACTGAAGTTTTTTTAAGCTATATCTTGTACCGTATTATGGCATAACACAAAACTCAGGGAACATTTAGGTTTCGAAGTGTCGATGTTGAGTATAGTCTTTAAATATCTAGTCTGGAAACACGGTCGGTTCTCTCGTATTACGGTATTGGAGAGAGAAAAAGAACAGCGACACTGAGTGCGGGTGTGTACAATTTCTGAAATGTTGGCCGCTCTAGCATGTAAGTGCCCTATGACAAAATGAGTTAGAGCAGCATTTGAAATATAACTAGGATTGTACACAATTATGCATAACTCCAGTCGCTTCCAATTGTAAAGTTGTCACATAGTGCTTAATTCAGATCAATGCAGTGTATCATCTACATTCTTAATTGCGTGTGATTTGCAGCAAACTATCTAGTGTAGTTTATTCATTCCGAATATAAATCATGTAGATTGATAAAACAGTACTGTTTTCTCATTTAATATTTATCTCACAGATATATCCTTGCATGCTTTCATTAGGCTTCAAGTTTATCATTCCTTTGTCTTGTGCTTCTTTGGATTTCTTTATAGAAAGAGCTATCTCAGTACGGGACACATCGCCGTTTGGCCATCCAGGATGCCATCCATCATACGAGGCATGTTCTCCATCACAAAGCACGAGTTGCTATAGCAGATAGATATAATTTTACTTTCTATCTGCTCTAAGTTAAACTATAATACAGTTTCGGGGTTGTGGCACCTACTTTATTCACATATCTCATTGCTGTCTATAGATTTCCCTCAAAGTCAGATTCTGGTCCGTATGCGAGTAGAGCGTTGAATTGCCCTTTGGTATTAATATCTGCCAGTTTTCCATCCATATCAACACAATCCTTTTTAGCTTGATCTTCAGACAACGTAGTACCCTCTTTCAATCTCAGGGCAAAGCATTTGTGTTCCGATACCACATCACACACGCCTGAAGAATATAGAATCAAATTCAAACTAGGAGCAATGATGTTCCTAAAGTATATTCCAGCTTCTGTTAGTGCTATTTCTAGAAATTTCGTGTACGCGATCACGTATTAAATTTATATGTTGTGAAGGCATTTTGTTGTACGTACTATAACGTTTGAGATCAAAATAGTGTTAGCAGAAGGATTCCAGTTGTTACGTACGAATAATACCAAAGCTTTTCCTACTATCGCTTCATACCATTTTGTACATTAAAATCGAATTGTATTCTGAAGTTAAACAGTATTCAAGCAACCTTGCAGTCTTAGCTTTATGAGTTTTAAATCTTTCACCATATCACCAATTTCACCAATCATCTCCTCGCTGTGTTTGCCACCACAAGAATTCGACGCATTTCCAAAACAGCCTAAAAAAGTTGTTTCAGATTTTCAAATGTACACACATGCAACGTATTTTGTTATGATTTTATTATTTATTCCTAGTACAACAATTGTAAATTGGAATCTTCTTATTCCATACATGATGAAGTAGTATTCAACGTTTTCAATCCAGTCAAGAAATGATGGTGGTTAGATACTCGCAGTTTTATAGACGAGCTCGGAAAAGCGCTTAGGAAATACAGTAACGCCGCCCACTACTCCATCCATTGTTCCAGAAGCTAAGACGTGATCCAATTTTTTTGCAAGCCAAACGTAATCTCATAAAGAAAGAAGAGACTGTCTATGTTTCTAAGGCGCCTAACTCCTGACGCTCTCAAAAAGGACACGTGGCTCTTTCTACCAGTGTTGTGTTATGACCGAATTTTTGATTGAGGGTCTTCATCGCGACCCCAGGAGATGCTTTTAACTAATTTTCGTGAAAATGCTAACTTGCTTTTCAACACGCCATATGCTCAATAAACTAGGGATTCGGTACGGTAAATATACGCTTTTAAACGTCAAAAAGTGCGACTGTTTCACTCAGTAAAAAGAGTGGGAATTTTATCTTGATTTCCTGGAGCAATGGGATGAGCAAAGAAAGAATTCAATATTTGCTTGGACCTGGGAAATTGACCCGGAAAATCGCATGGGATCCTGATCCCGTATCTACTCGCCTCTCCTGTCTCCTATGACAGATATATAAGCTTATCCCAATCGCCCTGAATCGCCTTATCCATATCGCCAAGGAATCTTTACAAAATTTGGCACTGAGGTCGAGATGCATACCGTATTCATTTGATTGTAAGCCGCCCTTAAATGAAAGTCGCACTTTAACATTGGGTAGCCTACCTAAGGCTGATCTGGGGCCGACATTGAGGCTCCTTTTTGAAAAAAGTAGCCTATAACCTATTCCTGCCTGAAACCGATCCCCGTTCAACCTTTCAGAGCGCTTAGTCAAGAACCCTCGCATTCATGGGCGAACGGACATCTAAACACACACGGTTACTCCTTTATATATGAGATAGCTGAAGTACCCGGCGTCAAACTTCAACAAGGTATGGTAAAGGGAAATGTAAGCCGCCCCTGATTGTAAGCCGCCCTTGATTGTAAGCCGCACGAAATGATGAAAAAACAATATAAGACTCGGCTTACAATCGAATAAATACGGTACCTAATTAATGCAAGAACAAAGATTCCGAACTTAGCCAAGCTAAGTCCCTCTTGAAATATGAAATTAATGCTAAGCTTTAAAACCTGATTACTGATTAGACCGGGTTATTAATAATTTGTTGCTGGGGACTGTGTGAATGTGTGAATCTGTGTGAATGCTACATAACTCTACTTCTTTTACTTCGTTACGATCTTTTACTGAATGTGATATAACTACATTAAAGAAGCAATACAATAGTAGACGTTATATTATAGNCGTTGTTTTCAGTTGGCATTTATTGACACAAAGCGCTGTTTGGATCTATTCCTACACTGTACCAGTTTTCTTAATAGTTAACTGCGGTTGGGATTCGGCAATTAATTTACTTCTACTAAATTCAAGATGAAGTCTGATTAGTTAAGCAGATGTAAGGTCAAACTGTGCGACGCAAAAAGAGACAAGAAAGACACGAACTATAATAACGTTTCATCTAGCGAAGATAAAGACGATTTAAAAAAATCCGACCACACACCCCTGGCCTTGAGGCTAGTTAAATTTTTGTATGTGCGATGTGCTCTATTTATTCAGTTTTGTACGGTACCAGCCAAGGGGTGTGGGACAAGAGTAAGTTCTGAAACAGCTAATGCCATCAACTTTTTTTTCATCTTAGTTGTGATACTAACCACAAGATTTGACATATTAAGTTGTGGCAGTTATATTCTTATTAACCCCTCTAGCGCTCTTTTATTCCCACGCCTGTTCTAGCTCGGTCTGATTATCTCGCGACATGAAAGATCTGAACAATGTGAAAGAAGTACCTTGTTATCTGGTAATAATATATGCTTTGTTCAGAATACTAGGCAGAATATTGAAAGATCATCTTTACTGCTAGTGGAGTTTATTCATTCCGAATATAAATCATGTAGATTGATAAAACAGTACTGTTTTCTCATTTAATATTTATCTCACAGATATATCCATGCATGCTTTCATTAGGTTTCAAGTTTATCATTCCTTTGGCTGATGCTTCTTTGGATTTCTTTACAGAAAGAGCTATCTCAGTACGCGACACATCGCCGTTTGGCCGTCCAGGATGCCAATTTCCATCATACGAGGCATGTTCTCCATCAGAAAGCACGAGTTGCTATAGCAGATAGATATAATTTTACTTTCTATCTGCTCTAATTCAAACTATAATACAGTTTCGGGGTTGTGGCACCTACTTTATTCACATATCTCATTGCTGTCCATAGATTTCCCTCAAAGTCAGATTCTGGTCCGTATGCGAGTAGAGCGTTGAATTGCCCTTTGGTATTAATATCTGCCAGTTTTCCATCCATATCAACACAATCCTTTTTAGCTTGATCTTTAGACGACAAACCTTCTTTCTTTCTCAGGGCAAAGCATTGGTGGTCCGATACCACATCACACACGCCTGGAGAATATAGAATCAAATTCAAACTAGGAGCAATGATGTTCCTAAAGTATTTTTCCTCTTCTGTTAGTGCTATTTCTAGAAATTTAGTGTACGCGATCACGTATTAAATTTATATGTTGTGAAAGCATTTTGTTGTACGTACTATAACGTTTGAGATCAAAACAGTGTTAGCAGAAGGATTCCAGTTGTTACATGCGAATAATATCAACGCTTTTTCTATTATCGTTTGATACCATTTTGTACATTAAAATCGAATTGTATTCGGAAGTTAAACAGTATTCAAGCAACCTTGCAGTCTTAGCTTCATGAGTTTTAAATCTTTCACCATATCATCAATTTCACCAATCATCTCCTTGCTGTGTTTGCCACCACAAGAATTCGACGCATTTCCAAAACAGCCTAAAAAAGTTGTTTCAGATTTTCAAATGTACACACATGCAACGTATTTTGTCATTAGTTCATACTTTCCATATCCCCCAGGATCATTCCTAGTACAACAATTGCAAATTGAAGTCTTCTTGTTCCATACATGACGAAGTAGTATTCAACGGATCCAATCCAGTAAAGAAATGATGGTGGTTAGATACTTGCAGTTTTATAGACAAGCTCGGAAACGCGGTTAGGAAATACAGTAACGCCGCGCACTACTCCATCCATTGTTTCAGAAGCTAAGACGTGATCCGATTTTTTTGCAAGCCGAACGTAATCTCATAAAGGAAGAAGAGACTGTCTATGTTCGTATGCGCCTAACTCCTGACGCTCTCAAAAAGGACACGTGGCTCTTTCTACCAGTGTTGTGTTATGACCGAATTTTTGAATGCGGGTCTTCATCGCGACCCCAGGATATGCTTTTATTTAATTTTTCGTGAAAATGCTAAATTGCTTTTCAACACGCAATATGCTCAATAAACTAAGGATTCGGTAGGGTAAATACACGATTTTAAACGTCAGAAAGTGCGTGCGACTGTTTCACTCAGTAAAAAGAGTGGGAATTTTATCTTGATTTCCTGGAGCAATGGGATGAGCAAAGGAAGACTTCAATATTTGCTTGGACCTGGGAAATTGACCCGGAAAATCGAATGGGATCCTGATCCCGTATCTACCCGCCTCTCTTGTCTCCTATGACAGATATATAAGCTTATCCCAATTGCCCTGATAAACGCAAGGAATCTTTACAAAATTTGGCACTGAGGTCGATATGCATACCGTATTCATTCCATTGTAAGCCGCCCTTAAATGAAAGTCGCACTTAAACATTGGGTAGTCTACCTAAGGCTGATAAGGCTTTTAGAAAAAAGTAGCCTATAACCTATTCCTGCCTGAAACCGATCCCCGTTCAAGTTTTCAGAGCGCTTAGTCTTAGTCCTCGCAGTCATGGGCAAACGAACATCTAAACACACACGGTTACTCCTTTATTTATGACATAGCTGAAGTACCCGGCGACAAACTTCGGTATGGTAAGGGGAAATGTAAGCCGCTCCTGATTGTAAGCCGCCCTTGATTGTAAGCCACACGAAATGATGAAAAAACAATATAAGACGCGGCTTACAATCGAATAAATACGGTACCTAATTAATGCAAGAACAAAGATTTCGAACTTAGCCAAGCTAAGTCCCTCTTGAAATATGAAATTAATGCTAAGCTTTAAGACCTGATAACTGATTAGGCCGGGTTAATAATAATTTGTTGCTGGGAACTGTGTGAATGTGCGAATCTGTGTGAATGCTATATAACTCTACTTGTTTTACTTCATTAAAGAAGCAATACAATAGTAAACGTTATATTATAGAATTATATCATGCAGTACAGCATTATAGACGAGATTGTGAATATGCAAAACTGAACTACATTATAGGCACCATATAGGCGGAAACGCATCGTTAACTACATTGAAGACACAATACAATAGCAGACGTTATGTGATAGTATTATATTATGCAGTACATAATTATAGACGAGATTGAGAATAGGCGGAACCGCATTGAATCATATAGATGTAATGCGAATTGGTACAATTTTTCAAATTAAACTGAACTTAGGCAAGCTATGTACTAGTATTCCTTTCAGCTCTAAGGGATTGCGCTCAAAATATAAAATGATTTTAAGCTTTTAAGCCTGATAAGGCCGGGTTACCAATAAAAAAAACTTCTTGCGCCTGGTTATCTGTGTGAATGCTATGTAATCTTATTTCTTTTTTATTTGATTGGTTCAAAATGATATTGTATAGCCCCAATACAAAATGTTCGAGTAATTCCCGAAACTGCTAATGCAAGCTGAAAAACATAACACACTTTCCATACAAACCCAAGGAATTGGCATGTATAGTTGTGGTAGTTATTCTCTTTTCATCACCCTTATAGCACTTCTTGTTGTCGGTTCAATTATCTCGCAATATCAACAGGCTCATTTCAGAGGAGTTGCCAAGAGTTTCTTGTTTTCTTGCAATATCTTATGATTTGTGTACAACACTAGGCAGTAAATAATGAAACTACTGTTAGTATAGTTCATTCATTCCAAATGCAAATGATTAATCCAGTGATGGAGTAGTGATGGAGCACTACTTTCATTATTCCTTCGCTGGCTGCTACTGTAGAGCTCCTTACAGCAAGAGCTATCTCTGTATGGTAACTCTTCTCGCCACCTTGTGATCAATATGAGTGCACTTTACTGCTATAATATACTGTCTATATAGTATATATATTTTATCATGGGTTTTATTATTGTCTGTTGTCAACCAACCAACGTACGTAGGTAGGAAGGAATCTATCTTATATAATAGTAAAAGTAAGATAACATATGGGTATATGGTTGGATATGGATAGCGTGACTGGATAATGACCAGAGAGAGCGGATAGACACCGAAGGAATAACCATCTCTAAGTTGGGAGAGACGAGAGAAGTAAGGAATTAATGGTTCTGTTTCTACCAGTGTTGTGGTTTGGTTGAATTATTTCCATCTTTTCCTTATCGCGGCCCCGGGATATATTTTTTGAATAATTCGGTAAAATGCTTCACGAAGGAAATATAAATCAAAATGAGCCGTAGGTCCAGAGGCGGGGGAGATGCTTTTGCAGACTAGAGTTTGTAGGCTAACCGAGGTATACTGTAGTACCATACTAAATGCTGCTGTAGCTGACATCTTGTCTGCACTTGGGTGGTGCATGTGGTTGCAGATGGTACAGGTGATAAATCTGATACATGTGGTACATGTGAAACAGACGGTATAGAGGGTACAGGTGGTACTGCTGATACTTCTGGTGCATGTGGTACTGCAGGTACTGCTGGTACTTCGGGTTTTAGAATTGTCCCCACCCACTATGCTTTATGACGTTTTACTGTTTTACTCTGTAAATGGAAATATTTCCTATTCTCGAGAACAAACCTGATTAGGCCAGGCTACTAATAATTTGTTGCTGGGGACTATATATCTGTGTGAATGCTATATACTTCTACTTCTTTTACCTCGCTACGATCTTTTACTGAATTGTGATTTTACTACATTAAAGACACAATACAATAGCAGACGTTATAATATTGCATTATATCATGCAGTACAGTATTATAGACGAGATCATGAATAGCCAAAACTGAACTACATTATAGGCACCATATAGGGGGAAACGCATAGTTTCATATAGAGTATAGACGAATTGTGAATTGGTGGAGAATCCTAGTTAGGGTATATCATTTCCTTTGCATGGCCCATCACTAATATACTTTTAAGCTATATCTTGTACAGTATATCACAAAACAAACCATGTGTTCGTAGGTACAATTTAGGTACTCGCTTAAAAGGCATCGGTTTATAAGCTGTACATCGTTGCTTCCATCTAACGTTTCTATTAGAGAGTATTGAAGCGAAATCTTTCACAGCTTCACTCATAATTTTTCGAATGTACAATGGAGTCTATCTATCACTTCTAATAGTTTTTCATGATGCATGTATGATTGTAGTAGTTAGCGCTCTTTGTTGTAGGTTCAATTATCTCGCAATATCAACAGACTGATTTCAGAAGGATGGCGAAGAGTATCTTGTTTTCTTGCAATATCTTATGATTTACGTACAACACTCGATAGTAAGTAATGAATCTACTGTTAGTTAAATTCATTCATTCAGTGATCAAATATTATTTTCATTTCAGTTGTCTGTATTATGACGCCTATATTTATTTAGTTAATTATGTCTGTCTGGATCCTACGTCATCCAACCGCTTGTTCTTATTCTATGTGTCATTTTCTCAGTAGAGGTTATTCTGTTCGCTGTTTTCCTGTAAACCCGACCGTTCTTAAGTCTAGTTTCCGTTGTGATTTGTGGTGTATTATCTTCATTGATTTTGAATTTTTTTTTTTTAGTCCACCGATAAGCATTGATCCGGCTATTAAACCTCCACTTTAACTATTACCTTTTACTACACAAGTGATAAGAATTATCTACCCTACATGAGCTATTAGACTACATTCGTTTCACAAGCATATTACTAAAAGAGAATTTTTTTTTAGAAAATTACTTTATGGCGAATAGTTCACAGATTCTACAGGTAAGGATTGTTTATTATTATTTCTTGTCCCTTGCCTGCTCTAGCTCGGTCTACACTACACTCAACACTGTGAAAGAAGTACCTTGTTATCTAGTAATATTGTATGATTTGTGTAAAATACTTGGCAGAAAGTGTAGTTTATTCATTCCGAATACAAATCAAGTAGATTGATAAAACAGTACTGTCTTCTCATTCAATTTATTTCTCACAGATATAGTGTCGGAAGCGTGAAGTAGGCGTCACGTTGAACAATACTCTGTAACGTGACGCTGCAGAGCGCGTGACACTGAGAATCACCGCTGAGGCTTCGACATATGGATTATATCCAAGATACAATGCATCATACGGAACAGATGTTCCATCAGAAAGCTCGAATCTCTATTTGAAAATTTTTTATTTTACTTTTCAACTGTTCTAAGTTAAACAATAATGCAGTTTCGGATAGTTACACCTACTTGGTTCAAATATCTCATTCCTGTCCATAGGTATGCATTATTAAGTTTATTTAATGGTCCGTATGCGAGTATAGCATCGTATTGCTCTTTGGTGTCAATATCTGCCAGAGTTGCATTAATATTAGCACATTGTTCTTGAGCCTCGTTTTTACGAATCTTATTGCTTGTAAGACGTATTATGAAGCATTTGCATCTTAAAGACACGTCACAATCGACTGGAAAATCTAAAATCAAGATTTACATTATATTTCATCTGTTACTTACAAGTAATAGCAAAGCTATTACTACCATTGCCTCATGTCATTGTGCATATTAAAAACATATTGAATTTCAAAGTTGAACAGTAATAAAACCTTTTTCAAGTAATCCCTTCATTTGTCTCAAATCTTCCATCATAACACCAATTTCAGCAATCATCATATCGGTGTTGTTGCAAGCACACAGATTCCGGGTGTTCCCAAATCAGCATAAAAAAATTATCATAAATATTTCAAATGTACACACACGAAAGGTATTTGGTAACTAGTTTATACCTTCCATGCCTCCCAGGATCATTCCTAGTACAGCCATTACAAATTGAAATCTTCTTATTCCATACATGACGAAGTAGTATTCAACGTTTTCAATCCAGTCAAGAAATGGTGGTGGTTAGATACTTGCAGTTGTATAGACGAGCTCGGAAACGCGGTTAGGAAATACAGTAACGCCGCGCACTACTCTATCCATTGTTCGAGAAGCTGAGACGTGATCCGATTTTTTGCATGCCATACGTAATCTCATAAAGAAAGAAGAGACTGTCTATGTTCGTATGCGCTTAACTCCTCGCGCTCTCAAAAAGGACACGTGGCTGTTTCTACCAGTGTTGTGTTATGACCGAATTTTTGAATGAAGGTCTTCATCGCGACCCCAGGATATGCTTTTAATTAATTTTCGTGAAAATGCTAAATTGCCTTTCAACACGCCATATGCTCAATAAACTAGGGATGCGGTAGGTTAAATATACGCTTTTAAACGTCAAAAAATGCGACTGTTCCACTCAGTAAAAAGAGTGGGAATTTTATCTTGGTTTCCGGAACAATGGGATGAGCAAAGGCAGACTTAAATATTTGCTTGGACCTGGGAAATTGACCCGGAAAATTGCATGGGATCCTGATCCCGTATCTACTCGCTTCTCCTGTCTCCTATGACAGATATATAAGCTTATCCCAATCGCCCCGGTAAACGCAAGGAATCTCTACAAAATTTGGCACTGAGGTCGAGATGCATAACGTATTCATTCGATTGTAAGCCGCCTCTGTTTGTAGGCCACCTTTGATTGTAAGCAACGCGAAATTGTGTTCAAAAATTTATATAAGCTGCCCTTAAATGAAAGTCGCACTTAAACATAGGGTAGCTTACCTAAGGCTAATCTGGGGCCGAAATTGAGGCTCTTTCTTGAAAAAAGTAGCCTATAACCTATTCCTGCCTGAAACTGAACCCCGTTTTCAGAGCGCTTAGTCAAGAACCCTCGCAGTTATGGGCGAACGAGGTAAGGGGAAATGTAAGCTGCCTCTGATTGTAAGCCGCCCTTGATTGTAAGCCGCACGAAATGATGAAAAAAATAAAATAAGACGCGGCTTACAATCGAATAAATACGGTACCTAATTAATGCAAGAACAAAGATTCCGAACTTAGGCAAGCTAAGTCCCTCTTAAAATATGAAATTAATGCTAAGCTTTGAAAAACCTGATTACTGATTAGGCCGGGTTATTAATAATTTGTTGCTGGGAACTGTGTGAATCTGTGTGAATGCTATATAACTCGACTTGTTTTACTTTGTTACGATCTTTTACTGAATGTGATATAACTACATTAAAGAAGCAATACAATAGTAAACGTTATATTATAATTATAGAACTATATCATGCAGTACAGTATTATAGACGAGATTGTGAATAGGCAAAATGAACTACATTGAGGACACAATACAATAGCAGACGTTATATTATAGTATTATATCATGCATTACAATATTATAGATGATATTGTGAATAGGCGGAA
>QXVX01001282.1:0-14700 GCA_013436065.1 Halocynthia aurantium | reverse complement strand
ATTTACCACTCTTACAACAACAGATATAACGACTCCATTGACAACTAGCGGCCTGCAATCAACATTCCCTGCATTTACCAATCTTACAACAACAGATATAACGTCTTCAGTGACAACTGCTGGCCTGCAATCAACTTCTATTCATGAGATGACTAAAATTCAACCAACGACTATGAGTGCTGCTGTAACTGACCATATAAAGTAAGTTTATTTTCATTTTCTGCTAAGATTCTGTGAGTTAAAAACCCTAATATAATTGGAATATATTTCTGTGACAGGTCAACAAGAGGAATTATGTGTTTTACAGCAATATTTGCTTTATGGAGTCTGCATTAATGCAATTTTTGAATCGAATTGTCGACGACTCGTTTCATTTTGCGCATTCAACTGCTTAACTATTCTTAAAAATTGCTCGTTAATAGTAATCGATTTTTTATGTATTCCTTTTTACTTTCCTTTAATTCGATTCTGACAACATTTGCGCCGAGCTCGATGTTGAATTCGATGTAGCAATTTCCTACAAATTGATAAAAATATTTTCAAATCCTTACCCCTAATCCATGGTAGATAGAATGCGCTGGGAAAACATTAATTTTAAAACAATTCAAGAGCTGGATTTACGTCAATGCTGCTTGGTGGATCGGTAGAACACCGTTTCCATGGAGCAATATTTAAAAGGTAATTTTAAGGTAACCTATGGAAAGCCTATACTTGGGTTGCTTACATATTCCGTGCGTCGACAAATTGTTAACTACTGGAAAAGTACCTGCTCAAAATATGTATAGTACTTAAAGTTAGGTAAGGGAAAAGAGAAGGTTGTTCTTCATGGTTGGCGAGTCTGAAGTCTGGGTGATCGCTATACGATTCCAACGCCAAGATATTCTCTTGAGCTCAAAGTTGCTAACTAATCATGCTTAGGTATCTGACCCCAACCTTCTCTGCACCCGAGGAGAACCATTCGTTATCGATATTCTTAAATTTACTCAACGTTTACCCAACACATCTCTCTGTCTATTGTGTTCACTTTCAAATACATAGCGTTAATGATGAATAGACGAATGTACCGTATCGCCTGGTTGACTGGAACACCGTAGTCGGTGAAAGATAAGATTTATATTTTGTATTTTTAAAATCTTCGATCCTATACTTGATGACGTGTAACTGGGTCGGTATAGCATTTGTACTGTACAGTTTTTATACAATATATAAATACTGTTCTGTCATATACGCAGTGCTAAAACGGTACTAGGCCAGACTTTGGTTATTGCTGTCTAGACTAGTAATTGCAGCTTGCTTGTGATTAACCCAATTGCAGAGTGTAGCTCAAATATTGCATATATTGTTTATATATCTTGATGAATATGACATTGAGTCGGTTGTATGTGTGGACTGATCTTATCAGAGTTTTAGAAAATAAAGTTTTCTGATAAAATAAATATATAAGATGATGTTGAGGAGATTCGTATATATGATTGGTAGTTCATAATCTCCATTAAATGGTTATTATTCCTTACCCTTTCTTGTCCTGTTATGCACAGTCTGACTCCACATCTGTATAGCTGATTTTATTATTGAAAGTTAGTTCATGGCTGAAACCCAGCTGCAGTTAAGGATTATTGCATCTTTCAAGTGCTCTGTTTTTATATAGGGAAATTCAGTGATAGTTTCTGTGTTGCAACTCATTTCGCACCGATCGTACGGAGTATAGACACGATATTCATAGTGTCATTATGGGGCAGCCGTTCATTATTCTGGTTTGCAATATTCTTCACCTTTTTCTGTTTGCTAAGAGTGAAAATTCGCAGTGCAGTAATTCCAACCCCTGTATAAATTTTCAAGGTAATATCAATTTTGCAATTTATATTTTAATGGCTTGAAGTTGAGTTTTCTAGTTTTGTTGGGATGATCATAAATAAATATAAAAGTATTGTAACGTAGATTATAAAACGAATATAGATAACATAATACAATACAATTTAATTACAGTTGGTGAACCGATGCAGAAATGTGAACATCTCATATCGAAAGACGGAGTTTTGAACATCACCTTGTACGTGGACGTAGCTGAATATAAGTTCGACTGGTTGCTTTACAAGAGGAGAGCGTTCAATGGAATTACTTGTCCTCCTGCCTGGAGGATAAAACGTGGAGATCGCGTTAACGTTCTCCTGGTAAGAAAACATTGGCATGTTGAATTTCCAAACAACACAGTTGATTTGGGTTTGAATAAGATTGGTTATGGTGTATTTAATTCTAAACTATGATATATATATATATATTTACCTGCATTTAATTACACAAAATGTTACCAACTGAAATAGCAATCCTCATTACAGGTCAATAATCTGACTGCTAATCCAGTGAAAGAACATGTACAAAACACATATGGTCTTCCTAATACAACGAATCTTCACGTTCACGGTCTTCATATCAGTCAATTGGTAACACTTCTTAATTCTTAAAATAGGTTGACACTTTTCTAAGTAAATATTCACAAAAAGCCATATTTACAAAGAGTAATGAACCTGTATTATAGCAATGTATCTTTGTATATGATATTCCAGAGTCCGCAGGATAATGTTTTTATAAGGATCGAACCTGGAGAAAGTTACCAATACAGATACATCATCGAAGACGATCATCCATCGGGAACTTTCTGGTATCACACACATGTCCACGGATCAGGAGCTTTGCAGGTATAAAATTGTTAGCCCTAATTTGGAGCAATGATTAAATTACCACCAATAAAGTAATTTGGCAATGAAAATTACTCTCAATAGCTTTCAGATGGACTCGCAGGAGTAATAATTATCGAAGATGATCCTGATAGCAGCCCGGACGAATTAACTTCCGTATCTTGTCCTGATAATTGCCAGCACGATGTCACGTTTTTATTTAATGCGTTGTTACAGCGAAATCTGGACATCCAGATAGCGTCAGATGATAACCTGAGGTACTGTTCTGTCTGTAATGGTATAGAACGAACAAGAATTGTTGTTGTTTGGTTCTGTACAGCTAAGTGTATAACTTCTACTTCTATATCTTCACGAGACTTAACAATACTGACATCGGAGATGGAAAGACCCTTGAGAATTGGATTAAAGAAAACGTGAATTACGTGACAACAAATGGACAACTCAAACCATCTCTTGAAATTGAAGCGGGACAAATGAAACGATTCAGGTAAATTTTTGAGATATCTATACTATTAATTCTCGATCATTGTATCTATGCAGTTTAGTTTTTATAATTCAGCATGCGGAAAGCATCACGTATGCTGAAAGTTTGGGGTACATATATAATCGCGTAGGGAAGAATAAAGACAGGATGGAATTGGACTCTGAGACCCTTTTCAGACCGCTATTGTTATGGCCTTGCAGCTGCAAATATTTATGGTGCCTCTGTGGTTCAGTTCGAGGGAATCATTTTACCTAAGTCTGCAAAATCCATTATAGCTGGACTGAAGACAGACAGGAGTTACTCGAGACTGATATGCATAGCATATCATATGACAAGCATTTACACCGAGATAGATAGGAGTGTACACATTCTCTCCATTCGTATGTTTTTCATTTAACTGACTTGAAATTAAGATGCATTCAATTCGCAGACAAAAGCGTCATGTAGAAGCGTATGTTCAACGACTGCTTGCACACCTTTTTAAAGATAGATGGTCGGGTGGAGGTTGATGTGTAGCGTAATTATTCTGAACCTAAAATAGATTTTTTTTCATTGATTTTTATATTTTAGTGCTGTATTAATTAACCTTCAAATTTTGTTTTTCTGTCCATGCCTTGCAGACTCATCAATGCTGGAATTTCTTATGCCCTTGAACTGGAGTTGGTTGCGCGAAATGGAAATTCTAGTTGCGAAATACGAGAGATCGGCAGGGACGGCGTTTATTTCAATTCACCAAGGCGATTTAAACTGGATCAGATACTCTTGGGTCTTGGAAACCGAGCTGATTGGTTGGTGCAATGTGGAGTAGTTGGAATTTACGAGGTTAGGTGAATTTCACATGAGGTTTTGCTCACCGTGAAACTGCATCGCACTTTATTCCCTTTTCTTTATTCCCAGTTGCGTTCTATGGCTCGTACAATTAACGACCTCTCTGTGGCCAGACCGGTCCGTTTCAGCGACGTTCTTGCTACCATTAACGTAACGAAATCAAATATTTTGCAACCTTCAAACGCCAGTTTCCCTGTGAAACTTCCGCAAAGACCTGAATACAACGGAGATTTGCGAAATACAACAGCTAATGCAACTATCATAATTGAAATGAACGACGGAGATCGTTTAAATAGAGATCTCTGGAATGGTTCTACAGATTTCAGGCAGGTTCTTCTCACTTTGACCCGTGTGTGTTAGACCATGCTGATGTTGACGAGCAAAAAAATCGAATGCATCGATACTTCACTATCTGTAATTTTCTTAACTATATATGCGGAATATCTAATGAAATGTACCTACATTGTAGATATAAGCTTGAAGTGGACTCGGTCGTGGACGTGCAGTTTGTAAACGCCGAAAGAGACTTTTCGCATTCGATGCATATTCACGGTCATCATTTCCAAGTAACTTTCTGTTTCTTTAAGGATATATACTCAATACCTAATAATGACTAGATGGTAATGTTATATTTTTTTAGATAATCAGCTATAATCCATACATTGGTCCCTATGGTCTGGGTCATTTTTCTGAGCCTGTTTGGGATCTGCGCCGGCAAGACAATAATGAGTTATGTTTTTATCAGTACAGAGACTATGCAGGTATGCTTTTTTGCTGGATGAAATACAGATGCATATCTATGGGTCATTTGGTTTACTGTATACAGGTGAAATTCCCCGAAATGACACCGATCCACTCAAATATATTGGTCACGACGAACGTTGGAGAGCAGGTGGAGCAGACACACTGGCTTATGCTGAGGCTGGAGAATGGAGAGATACGATTTTTGTACCATCTTTATCTAATATAACGGTAGTGATTGTGAACTTTCATTTTATAGACTCATAGATTTTAGATATAATTTGAGCACGGTTTCATCTTTTTTTGAATTAAAGGTGAGAATGAAGCTGGCAAAATTTACCGGGCCTTTACTCATACACTGCCACTTCCCCAGGCATTCCGATAAAGGAATGATGATGGTAGTTGATGTTGTGGAAAAAGGTAATTCAGCCCGTAATCTAAACCCAAACGAATTTAAGAATTAAAAAACATTATATTGCTAGAATCACTAATTGTGTTTAGGAGGAGATTTGTCAGCAGCAAGGATCGATTCAGGAGGAGCTTTCCCAGGATCTTGCAAAAGATGTGACTGGAATTTGTTCAAAGAAATACCAAACGATTGTGATCAAGTTACAACATTCACTGCATTTACCACTCTTACAACAACAGATATAACGACTTCAGTGAGAACTGCTGGCCTGCAATCAACTTCTATTCATGATACGACTAAAATTCAGCCATCGACTATGAGTGCTGCCGTACCTGACCATATGAAGTAAGTTCTTTTTTTCAGAAGATTTAACTACAGGGAAAACTCTAATGAAACCCTGTCTTACATTGGTATTATTATGTTTTGTTTAATGAAAGCTTTACATCTTTATATATTATTTATTATGTCAGTGTATTGTTCTTAAGACTATTATATTAGTATGTAGCTGTAATGTGTACTACAGTTCAATTTTTTTGGTAAATTCATGGACTAACGTTATTTTTGCACTCTCGGCATAAATTGTGACTTTTACATCAAGGGTCAATAGCCTTGGAATGCTAACAATCCTCTTTGCATTACTTAAATGAAAATCCCTTATAACAGGTGTTTTTTCGAAAACCTCTATTATAATTGTAGCACAATATGTTGATATTCTGTAAGTTTCACCATACTATAATGGGAAAATATTTTTGCAACAGGCCAACGAGGAAAATTATATTGTTAACGGCAATATTCGCTTTATGGGGACTGCATTAATTGGATTCAAGAATCGAACTGTCGACGACTTGTTGAAATTCGTTTCATCTGCTACATATAACTGCTTTCTGCAGGTATATGACTAACTAACTGCCTGCTTGCAAAAATTTCTTCTAATCTTGGTTTTCATTACGTATATTCTGGATGTTGAAATATTGGACTCGTATAAACATCTAACTATAATAACAGATATGTGAACGTTTTTGCTTATGTGAATATATTATATGAAAATTTTACACATAAAAAAGTAAGACCGAACACGTACAAAATGGTGGGTGAAGGATATTTTGTATCTTGTATAAAACAGCGACACACAATGGTATAGAAATGTCTGTAGTATGCAAACAATCACAGCATTAAAGAACAAAATTCACTGTAACAGGAGACTGTCGAAATCTGGTTTACACAATCGATATCACAAAACTCTACCAACCTTTAACGTATGTGTCAAATTCCGTGTAACAGCAACATCAATCTGAGTTCTGGCAATAATAATCGCGATTAAAAACTTTGAAAAATAATTTGTTCGGCTGTCAATATACTTTCTATCGATGAAATTCCGCAGAAAGAGACAAAGAAAAATTTTATTACTTGTTTTATTTGCATATGTTTGAACGTATATAATTCGGTGTATTCAAAGGGGATGGTAGAGATAAATTATTGTATTTGAACAACGTTGCAAGGTACAGAAAATAAGAGAGCCGCATACTAAACATCTACTTCGATATTTAGCCAAGATGACTATCACCGGTATGTCAGTAAGACTTCTAGTTTGTTTAAGTTGGAGTTTTTTAGTGATCCTTGCTGAAGATTCCTGCAGCAATTCAAATCCATGTGTTGACTTCAAAGGTTGGTACTGTACATAACTTGTCAAGCTGCAAAATAATTATCATCCGTATTTTATGTATGGGACATTCCATTCGTGTTTTTTTCATCGAAAGACTGGTATCATTCGTTTGAAATCATTTTTATCTTTGTTGCAGTTGGTGAACCAATGGAAAAGTGTGAATACATCTCTTCGCGGAATGGCTATCTCAATTTTACTTTGACGGTCGATGTCACTGAATACAAATTTGACTGGTTACGATATAGAAAAAGAGCATACAATGGCAAAACCTGTCCTCCCACTTGGAGGATTCGAAAAGGCGATGAAATTCACCTCAAACTAGTACGAAATTTTAACCGTGGTTGAGTTTTAATTTTTATTGTATACCATCGCTAATATGAGCTTTAATTAGTATTTCGTTAATACAGGTGAATAACTTGGGACCGAATCCAGAAAAAGAACATTTACTTAACACTTTTGGCATTCCAAACACAACTAATATGCATGTCCATGGACTTCATATCAGTCAATTGGTAAGATCAAATTTCTTTTAATATTATAGTAAGTGCCGTTTAGCTCTAGTATGTTAGCTAAACAAATGAAATAAGGATTGGTAGGTTGAGAACATGTACGCCGCGAGGCCCCTTTTGTCATATTGTCCAATTTGGGTAAATTGTCAATATATATTTTCACGGTTTGATAAAATTTGCGTACAAGAAAAATAAACATGGTTTCATATTCCCGTGGTTCAGATATATTATCTTCAGGTCCACTGTGCTAATTTTTTTCTCCATTATCCTGTAATAAGGACTGTGGAGGGAAAAATACAGCGCTGCTAATTTACCATTTGCTAAGGCTGTATGTTACTACTGTATTCAAAAAAACTTTCTCTCATTTCAAAGTAGAACAAAGGTAAAAAAGTTAGGGTAGTAGATTAAGAAGGGAAACATTTTACTATCATATTATTATTTAAGAGTCCTCATGACAACACTTTCGTACATGTTGAGCCAGGAGAAAGTTTTCAGTACCGATATGATATTGAGAAAGATCAACCTTCAGGAACCTTTTTCTATCACGCCCATGTTCATGGCTCAGGGGCTTTACAGGTAAGTTGTGTAAGTTTTCAAAATTAGGCCGTCATTGCAAATAAGCATATCAATATTACAGGAAATATATATTTGATCTATATGCCAGTAATAGTTCTTGAAAAACTATTTTAGTTCGGAGATGGCATGGCTGGAATAATAATTATTGAAGACGAACCAATTCATACGCCTGATGAATTGAAGGAGGTTTCGTGTCCTCATAATTGCCAAAATGACATCCCGATTATCTTCAGTTCGATTCTAAGTGCAAAACAAACTATTCGTAATCAGAAGTCGACTGGAGATAATCTCAGGTTTCTGTTATTTTCTAATATTAGCTAAATTCAAACGGAGTTCATAAAAGCCGCTGTTTTCATATTTACAATTGAATTCGTCTTGTTTCCCTTTTTTAGATACAATAACGTGGACATTGGAAACGGCAAAAATCTCGAAGATTGGTTGGCAGCCAACATTTATTTATTTACCGTTAACGGTCAATTAAAACCAACTCTTGAAATCGAGAGGGGTCAAATGAAACGCTTTCGGTATTTCAATTTTCTGGTATAGTCATAGAGTGAAGATGAATTGAATACGTGCCATTTGTTTTGTTTAGTTTTCTCAATGCTGGAATCCTCGATGCATTGGAAATAGAGTTGGTATCGGAAAACAACCGGTCTAAATGCGAAATACGTGAAATAAGCTTAGACGGTATTTATCTCGACAAACCTCGGCGACAAAAAATTGATCAAAGTTTTTTAACGCCAGCAAGTCGAATTGATTGGTTGATACGGTGTGACGAACCTGGAATCTATAAGGTAGAGTCGCCCACATAGTATGTTTCACAGCAGTATTTCTATTGAAATTATTTTATCAGTCCTTTGCAAGTACGGCAGTCTAGCGACCTCTACTTTCGGATGTTTTTTAGTAGTTGATGTGCTGACCTCGCAGCGATTATTTAAAGATTGTCGATTATTTAAAGTCTGTATTCATGACTGAATGTACTTGCAAGCTTTTAAATTGCATATTTTACTCTTTGTTTAACCAACTATAGCTTCTTCTTCCTCAGTTAGGATGAATACCAACATTAAAATGAAATGAACTCCATGCATTCAATTGACATTAATAAAGTATATGCTCCACGGTGAATAAATATAGTGTATGTGAATGCTACGTGGACATGAAAGGTCGGGAAGTACTGATATATGGGATCCAAGGAATTAGATAATCAATCCAGGTTGGTTTGTATGAGTGCAGTAATGAAAACGCTTCCATTTCTTTATAGCTCATGTCTACGCCAAAGAATATATCAAGACCTTCTGTTACTAAATACGTACGTTTTTCTGGAGAATTATTTACTATCAAAGTGACCGAAGTACCTAACGTTCGGAAATGGACCAATTTTCCAAGAAGATTGCCGATACGACCAGAATATGCGAACGACTTGAGGAATGCAAAAGTAGACCAAACGATTGCTATCGAAATCAGTAACGATATGCGGGTTAACCGCGATAAGTGGGCAAATGAAACAGATTACAGGTAGAAACTTTTACACAGATATACGAGGATTTTGGGTATGTGAGGGAAATTTCCAACACTTTGGACAATAAATTGATGTTCATAGGACATCATAAATACAAGAATCTCAACACGAAACACCCCAACTTAGCCAGGACCACTTCAAACACTTTATGCGCCTCACAAATTGACAATAACTAATTTCAATACACCACCCAACATGTCTGAAATCTCTGAAAATCAATGTTCAGTTCGTACTAGTGAAAAAAGACTCCTGTATAAAACTAGTGTGAAATAGTTATTAGTTGCATAGATTTTGTATGCTTTAGATACAAACTGGAAGTGGACTCAGTAGTGGAAATACAACTTACGAGCACCGATCCATCGTTTTCTCATCCAATGCATATCCATGCACATCATTTCCAGGTAATCTATTGCAGTTGAGTTCAACTACTCTGTATGTACTCTAATGTTGTAAACATACCTTCTTTTCCTTAATGTTTTTATATTTAATTTACAGGTAATAAGTTACGAGCCATACCACGGACCGTGGTCTTTGGGGGGTTTTGGGAAGCCTCTATGGGACTTACGTCGCCAAGAAGATAACGAGTTGTGTTTCTATCAGTACCGTGACTACATGGGTAATATACTGTAAAACATATTCATTTAAAAAAAATAGAATTGAAGTTTGCTATCTCTCTTTCAGGTTTACGACCCAACATAAGTATTGACGATCCACTGCGTTTTCTTGGTCACGACAAGCGCTGGAGAGCTGATGGCAATGACACATTGGCGTATGCACGCGCCGGGGATTGGTTGGATACTATCTACCTACCAGGATTGGCAAACATTACAGTAAATCATCCATAAATATTTATTGAAAGCTATTTTAATATATCGCGGATAATCGGATTGAACATGGGTTTCAATCTACCTGCATACATGCAAAGTAAATCCCTGTAACTTGGCAGTCTAACTTTATTTAGTCTAAGATTGATTTTTGCTCTCTTTACCTCATTTTTTATAATTTAAAGTTGAGAATGAAGGTAGATAAGTTTGTTGGACCACTTCTATTCCACTGCCACATTCCCTTCGATTCTGACTCTGGAATGATGATGGTTATGGATGTGGTTGAAAAAGGTAACCTTCGAATCTTTCGAAACAACTTTTGTTGAACATCGTGTAGGGATGTCGCTTTTCCATTTATTTTTCTCTCTTTTCTAGGAGGAGACTTGTCGGGTGCAAGGATTAGTTCGGAAGGAATTTTACCCGGATCTTGTAATTACTGTGAGTGGAATCTATTCAAAGATGTGCCTGATGACTGCCTTCCGATGAATGATTAAAGTGGATGATCACTGCTCAGAAATGATCAGTCAATGTTAAAGTTCCTATAGTTAATTTAAAGATTATTTTTTGCGGAAAAAATCGGATACTAATTTCTCATGCAATGAAGCCTTGATTAAGAGAATAGAATCCGCTTAGCCCATTTGTTATAACTAACTTCTTTTTTGGCTTACGAAGTTCCACATCTGATTCTTAAATGCTTTGAATAATTAGACAATGCCATTGCACCATTACCCCTAGATTTTATTTTTTGTAACGAGCTAATCATCATATTCCATAATTATATATAGTTTGTACTACGCAATCATGTTTCATTTACTAAAGACTAAAAAACTTCACGGAAAAACTGGCAATCATTTTACTTTATGTTGTAGCTCATATATCACTTGTTATTCGTAATGCCGTGCGTAATGTATATACAGAGTTCTAGTGATTAATGGTTAACGTCAGATGAAAGCTCATCTGCTGATAAGTTTGTAGCAAGTGATTACAGTCGCAGTCCCATTTTTTGATATATGATCCAATCCATTTCTAACAGACAAATCAAAGATTGTAAGGAGGTTGATTATCGTCGACTGAATGGTTTTCTCTGCACTAGGCTTGCATCATTACCTAGCGAAGGTCTTGTTATCCCTTGTTTGTTGTCTACATACGTATGGTATTTTCAATGATAGATTCAATTACTGATTTATATGATTTTTGTGTATAGATGTAGATGTTTGTATCAGAAGCTCACGTTCGGCTTCAATGATAAACAAGTAAGGAATCGAGTCCTTAGCTAGTAATCTTACTGTACAGTATTTGAAAGTTCTGCATAATTGATTATTGATCGTTTCCTTAGCTAATTACAGATAATTTACACGAACAATCGTGATGTGCAATATACCAATATAGAACTGCGTTAATGGTATGGTATTTCACTTTCATAAATCAGTATTTTGACGATTGACTCTATTAATCAGTAAGTCGATAGGCAAAGGCATAGTTTAGTGGCCTATTATAATATATATTTTTGTTGCCTGCGTATACTGTATTTTGAAGCGACGTTATCGCTAACTATTTGTGTTATAGTATGATACGAGCGAAGATGGGTCGGGATGGTCTGCAATACAGCTACGCCACTAACGGAAGGTTTACTGAAATATGATTACGTAAGTTCCTTATGAACGGAGAGTACTTCGAGGTTTAACAAGGAAGTCAAAGATTATTTTTTCGTAAGCTTAAGATGGCTGATACTCATACATCATTTTACTGACATAAAAGTCGGAGAAATAATCCCTTTATCACCTTTGACCTCTTAAGAATACTGTAGTGATCTTAGTTCCAGACGAGTATGTTGTTATTGCTTCAGTTCGTATTGTTGTGTAATTAGGTCAATCTAAGATATTTGTGAGCACCACCAACTTCTGGTTTTATTGACGCTGAATGACTCACTGGTAGAGTCTGTTTATGATAATGGCAAAACTCAAGCAAGCACTATTTGAAGAAGTTTAACAATCTCAAAGATGCTTATGGGAGTTTTAGGCTGGTGTAGCCTATTGTCTGTTGCTTTTGCCTATGGAATAGATCTGGATGGCGTCAAGCTCGAGATTAAAACGAAGCAAAACAATGGCGTGGTAAGATAATTACCATTTATTTTACGAAACATGTATTTAATGCTAGCGCAGATTGATAAGCAACCAGTGTTATTAGGGCCAAGTCGCTTATATTGGATCTCCTATAAGTGATTGATGAAATGGGTTGGTATGCCTACTATATTGAGTGATAAATCCCTAAATTACCAACCTACCGACACATGCTAGCCGAGTTTCAATGGTGTGAACAGTATGATGTCAAAAAATTACCATTTAAATCATTCATGCACTTTTAATTCAATTATTCTAATATATTTATCAATATTCAATGGATGGTCTGTGTCTTGTTACAAATTGTAATGCTTCCTCCAATTACGTGATAGTTTGCGTATGCCAATAGTGTCGATACTACAGCCGCAGAATTAATGGAAAATCCATTAATCTTAAATTATATTTTGACAGATTCTTCAAGAAACTTTTACAACAAATACAGATTTTGACACAATTACGAACTACTTCCAACTGAGTGCAGACATGATTTGCTGGACATTGTATGATTTTCTTAACGTAGGTTATTTTTTTTCTTAATTGCCATAGTATCCTGTTCATATGACACTACCGGGCCACCAGCAGCAAGTCAGTTGTTTACCAATTAGTCAGGAAGTACTTGAACCGTTTGTCTATAGAAAGATAATTCACAATTCTATTCAATTCTAAATATTCTGAATTGATTTCATCTAATTCTAGAAAATCAAGGTTTTCAAAGTGGATATTCTGGGTGAACCCGAACTAGGACAAAAGCAGTATCAGTCGATCTGTTTCGTGACTAAATTGGAAAACAGAGACATCATTCCTCCCGACTCTATGTCCAAGTTAAGACAGGTGGACTCTTCAACTTTCTATGTTTGTCTGTTTCAACATAGGCTTCAGGGCCTTGCATGGCTTATTTGTACAGTGGTGTCTTGTACTTCTTTATCCGTTCCAGAATGGCGTTGGCGTTGGCGAATTGTTCCGAATCAACTTTCCCTATTACAAATAATGTGAAGTGAATTGATTCGTTCCCAAACCAGACCCATTTTAATAAAATGAAACAGCAAAGACACATAATTTGCGGGTCTCTACGAAGCCTCTATTAAAATGCATGAATTCAATTGCGTTTTGCCTAAATTCTGATAGCGATTAGCCCGTGTTCTTTAGCTTGGGGTTCTTGTTAAAATTCATGCTCTGCTAACAATGTTTATATTTTAATTACCACTGCAGTAAATCACAAACTTACCATAACTTACCATCGGCCTACAGGATTTGATGTTTATTTGCACTGTTAACAAAGTAGTGGCTCAAATAAGTTCTGCCAGGGCGGTGTCAAAGACAGTGTCAATTTTAATTACTCCAGTGTCACATTCGGCTAACTTACGCAGCGCAGCGAGCTTTCCAGCTTTTCACTATGGGTGCAGTTTGAATTGAATTTATCTCAAATTCAGTGTTCGAAATCAGGGTTGTTAATAGTACGAGGCACCAATGTATATTAAATTTTATTTATAATGCAATTTGAACATGTTCTGCTCTGTAAAATAGAAATCCTCAGGGTCACTACAAGAACCCGACGATATACTGAAAAATGAAATCTTCAATGCTGACCTAAGACTTGAGCACATTGATTCGTACCCGTCAATATTGGGCAAGCCATTTCACACAATTTGTCCCAGTAGGGATTCTATTGTTTACACAAGGGAAGAAGATTTGGAGTTCTTTGCCAAAGGTATAAAGGCAAATCTATGACATGTCATGAAATAAATTTTCCCGTAATAGGATATAATAATCACTTTAATAGGATCTTATGTCACTAGTGCCTGGCACTAATTTTCTGTTACCTATAGCTTCCCATTGTCTGCAATAAGCATTCAATTTGGTTGAATGATAGTATGTGTTTTATCGTGTTATACAAAGTTGAGTATCTCTTGTTTATCTGTGGGAATAATATGACGTGATTTATATGATATGATTTAATTGTTTCAAAAATTCAACTCAACTTTTTGCCCTCAAGGCATTTCTTATCTCGAAATTGTGTTCAGACATTGCTGATAATCATATGTGAAATCAAATACTTAGCGTGTGAATAAATTTATTGATTTGATATTATCCATAATTTGTTATTAACCTTGTGCCCCTTAAATTCTAGGCAGCAGTGAAGTATTGGAAATATTGAAGAGCAGCGTAGTTAAACTACAAAAATCTGATGCACCAGGCCAGTGCACTCTGCTTGAATCAACACCAAGTGATGACACATCATGTATATGTAAAGTTCCTTTTCTTATTCCTTGGTATCCATGCCTGGTGAAGTACTGTCAAACAAAGAACTCAAAAGGTTTGTAGTCTTCAATG
>QXVX01001281.1:0-20897 GCA_013436065.1 Halocynthia aurantium | reverse complement strand
GGGATATGTCCTGACAAAATTATAGGTTTTGGAATTACCGTCTGCTTGACCAAACGGAAAAACTATGGGAATTTTATAAGGTTTAATGCGAACAAAACTAAGCAAAACCACTATAATTTAACACAAAACATGTGGCTAACAACCATGCAGATCTCACTTACTTCGAAAGATATCGATATTTGTTTCCATATTTCTCTGGCAAGTTGAATGGGCTGTAAACTGCTACATCCGGCGGCAACGAGGCCAACATTTCATGATTCCCCTCTTTTGTCAACTGTTCTTGAGGAGTGTATATCTAAAAGCAAAATTTTCTTGTTGTGATAGAGTTTAAATATTGTAAACGGATAGTTTTCCATAACGCACTTACTCTGATATCCTTGCCATCTGTTGATATTCTCACAACCTCTGTTACTGTTTCTTTTCCATTTCTGAGTTTCACCGTCTCCAAGCACACTTCACCACTTTCTAGAATGTTTAGCTGAAGGAAAAATTGAGAGTTCAAAATAATAGTAATTTGGAATTTTTACGAGCGTTTTCCACTATGCCAGTAAACTTTTTGATGGAAATGCAAGTTTTATATATCTTCAATGTCCAGAGTAGAAAAAAATGCCACCCTGAATAGATAGTTGAATTATCTTGAAAATAAAGCACACAGGAATATATGGTATGAACAGCTGATAAGTATCTGCGTTTTCAGAAGCAGACAAAACAGTAAGCCACTATTCTGTGAAGTAAAAAAAAAACTTACGATGCAATTTTTTGTTTTCTGTCGAATAGCTCTCAACCTTTTTGAGTTCACCATTTGAAATAACTGTTGTTTTCCTGAGGATTTTTCTGATACGTCTGATCGTGCGTTTATTTCTTGTGGAGTATTATTTCTTTGCTCTAAAAGAACATATCATTTCCAATGTAAGTACTGCATAATAACATAGTATTTCTGTTTCTCTTTCAAGCATACCTTGTAAATTATTGCTAACAAAAGGAGTTTGTTGCCCGATATTCGAAAATTCTCGATTTTCTTTATCCTTTCCTTGCCTTGAAACTCGCTCTTGCACTTCACGATCACCTGCTACATTGAGACAAGCTTTGTCAGACTTTGACCTCGGATCCTCGTGAAGTCTTTGAGGTATGTGTTGCAGGGAACTACAGCTGGTCCATGTACCATGTCGAGCTCTATCGCTGAGCGGTACGTTGTTTGAGAATACTCTGGAATTATCACAGCTGTTGCATCTGTATAAGTTGGTGTGCTTGTTACTGTGCCTTGATCTGTCCGAATCCCAACATTGGCAGTTGTTATCACGCGACGTTTTATCTACTTTTCTCTCTACTACCGCAGGACTGCTACCGTGCCAGTGTTTTGACGTAGTTCTGTAGAAATTTGGCTCGTATGGTATGCTTGAATGCGTTAACTTAGACCTTTGCATTAGGCTATTGGAATCAGAAGAGGCAAGAAAATCTTCATTGGTTTTCTGTCGGTAGCCTCCCAGTCTGCTACTCCGCTCATCATCAACTGAGCGACAATGCTGGAGACTGGGAATGGAATTGCTCTTCAACCTCAAAGAGTTTTGATTCTGCTCGCATAAAATCCTGCCAGGAGAAGAAGCTTCACGTTTTTTGTTTCTGTCATGGCCGTTGGCTATCAGTAACCTCGAAGGTAGTAGGTTTCTTTCTGCTTGGTTATTGTTGCTGTATACTTTCTTTTCGGAGAATTCTCCATTACAGTGTCGCTTCGTAGAGTAATGTACCTTAGCTCTCTCTGCATCCGTATCTCTTTCATATTTTTCACATGCAATATCAAGGTCGGAACACTCATTGCAATCACATGGAAACTCGTGAGAGTGTTGACTGCGGTGGGCGTAAGCTTTGTTCGGCGGCAATACAACAAATGGACGGGTCCGTGGTGGAAGACGAGAATTGGTATTGCCACCTCTGGATTCTTGCATCCTGTTACACCAGTGTGTGGAATTAGTTGTCATTGTTGCAAGCCCACTGTCAATGGAATCTTCTTTTTCCTCCTCGTCCCAGTGATTCAACTAAAATTGAACAGAAATTAGTCTATTATATAATGAAATTGTTCATATTAATCAGTTTCAGTTTCGAAACATACTTTCGACAATACAGTGGTACCCCGTACTTCGCATGACCCTAACTTCGACTTTGTAGAGATATTTCTGTGTTCGAACTGCGAGCGTAGTGAAAAAATGCACTTCGCACGTTCAATGTGCGTAGTGAAAAATTCAAAATTAAGAAGTGAAATTACTTTTGTGAATGGCAACATATTCTAAACTCAGCATAACTTATTTGAGCTCATCTTGATACTTTGTTAATAGTACGAATTGAACATCAAAGTCTATAATGCATGACAGCAAGTTGTATGCATCATAAGTCTACCCCAGATTACAGAAATTCACACAGATTTGAATGTTTTAAAAACAACAATAAAGAAAACGAAGCATGGCGAAGTAAAAATTACACTTCTGTCATTTTTTTTTACGATGTTTCATACCATACCAGTGCATTACATACCATGAACGAATGGTCCAGAACAGCAGATAGAGTAATTCTATCTTGAGGATTTTTTCTCAACAACCGAGTGATCAGATCTCTGGCGTTTTCGGATAGATCTGATGGAATTTTGTAGTCACCAAGAACAACACGGTTCAGAGTACTCTTTACAGCATCGGTCTGTAATTTTGTTAAAATACTGTATAAGTTTATTTCAGGTATTCTGAGTAATATACCACCTGATTTTTTCAAGTATATGATACAAGTTCAAACTTGCTGTAATGCTGCAATTATCTTCATGCCAAATTTTGAAAAATATTCATATCAAGAAAAGGGAAGCAGAAATACATTCATTCTTGTAACTATGTGTTGCTACAGAAAACATATAAGTTTAGGTAATTTAAAGTAAGATTTAGAAAAAGGAATTTTAATATCGGGTAGAATTAAGATTGATTCCCTAATGTAATGTGAGCCAGCTTTCTATACCAAGTGAAAGATTTGAAAGAACTCACATCAAATGGTGGTTGTCCAACAAGAAAGGTGTAGAGCATACATCCCAGTGACCACACATCAGACTGCAGTCCATGGGCACTCCTTGTCGCAATCTCGCTAAAAAAATTAATTTACAATAAATGATGAATGTCAATAGCGCTTGTGTAACAGCAAGTGTAATTTTTGATTACTTCCTCCTAACAAACAGAAACCACTGAAATCATTTGACTGAAATCTCTTAGGCTTATAGTCTTTAGCTTACAGTCAATTTCTTCCATTAGTGGGGCATCACACTGTGTGATTATCGACCAAACATAGGACCTGCTTCAAACACACTGAGGGACTTAAAGACTCCATGCATAATTTTCAGCTTTTTAGTGTGTATGGTTCAGCCAGCAATAGCTGTGGATAAACACACACATGAATCCCTGTTACCGGTGCACAAGTTTGGCAAACAACAGGAACCAAATAATAAACACGAGGCATTTTGCTACAATTTCATGATACAGTTGTATTTGTATAGGGGTTAGCAATAAAACGCAATAAAAATACATAATGTAGATAACTCACGGAGATATGAAGTTTGGGGTGCCGCACATTGTGAAATGCTTATCGGTAGGTAGAGCTAGTTTTGTAGCTAGTCCAAAATCAGCAATCTTGATACTCAGGGAATCATCAAGCAGCATATTTGACAACGTGAGGTCTCTGTGAATAATTCCGTGAGAATGCAGATAGAGCATGCCGTCGACAATTTGATGCATGAATTTCCTTGCTGTAATACAAACAAATGTTATATATTAATAATAACATGACAGTTAACTGTGAATGCAAGCTGAGTTAAGTACGATGTTTCTAAAATCTTATATTTTAATCCTTCAATCAGATTCTAGAATCGTTGTACTGTGTCACATTTCTACTTATTTATGTTATAAAAAATTCTTTCTATAAAGGCTTACAGTAAATCATGAGATAGGGTCATTTTTCCATGATATACAGTAAACCCTTGCCAAGTATTGTCTGAAAGTCGGACATTTTCGCAAGTCGTAAGACCTGCAGTCTCCAGCATTATAACTTATTGAGAATTCGTTTATACAAATTTCATTTCATAAAACCGCTGATATCCAGTACATTTTCTTAACATTAAAAAAAAAGAGAATTCATAGGATGATTGAAAATTAAAATAGCAAACAAACAACTTAAGGTTAATTATTTGCAGTCACCAACCTTGTTCTTGATGCATTCTTCCGTTTGTTTTAAGATAACAACTGAGTTCACCTTCCAAACACAGTTCGAGGACAAGATAGACATACATGTCATCCTCGAAGCAGTGATATAATTCCAGAATAGATTTATGTTTGAGCTGAGCTTGGATTTCAACTTCATTGCGTACACGTGACACCATGCCAGACTTTCGCATAGTCTTCTTGTCGATGACTTTGATGGCCACATCCCGATTGGAAATTTTGCATTTTGCTTGGTAAACACAGGCAAAAGCACCTCTGCCAAGTAGATTCTTGACTTCATAGTCTGCAATCCTGTTCCCCATTGCAACCTTGTTAACCTGGTGAGGTTCTGTTTTGTTGGAATTGGCATGATACTTATGATTGTACTTAGAATTACTTATGCGTGTTGCCATCGTTAAGTACGCCAATGATAAATCATAAACACACTCCTGAACTCAAAAGTGCACTAGAGCTGTAAAAAATCTCATTTCCTGTGGTTGAAGAGGAATATGATGGAAATTAAATACGGCTGGCATAAAACACTTCTAATTATTATAAAGTTTGAAACAGGGGATTTATATTGCATTAAAAATGTACTTGTTTTTAAAGCTACAGCTGATGCCTCGTGATTATAAGTTGACTGCTGACGCCATATAGTTGTAATACTAACACGGAACATCTCATTCCCCCGATATAGAACTGAACACTACACTTGCATAACCTGCCCAATTTAAATTCCAGCCTGAAACTATTTTTCTATCCCTACTTATGTGACTCACGGCTCAGCAAATTCATAGAATAGCAATTTCCACAATTAGATACAAACATACAGTCAATCCAATAGCTATCCAACCTAACTTCCTCACCATAACTTAATCCAAATACACAGGTAATAAAGTGACAGTTTGAAGCTACTGAACCGATGTTTGATTAAATACCGCTAGTTATAAAAATATTCGATAACCAAAAAGTCGTTAGTGGCAAGCTGCGACATGCACTCGAGTAGTGTTGCACCCATCGCGCAATCTTGCAATAGGAACCGCTGTAAATGTACAAGTAATTTTTAACTATGCTTCACACAGTTTTAATTAAATGCTATAATATTTAAGAATGGAAAAATATTGAATTTATGCCCCATCAACCCATGTAAAACTTATATATAAACTCAAAAGGGAGCACTGACCGTTGGTTATTTGCAGTGACTACACTTCGACAAATCAAACTTCCCTCTGGTGTAAAAAGTTGCTTGATGGCGCTAGAGATTAGTTTTTCCAGCAAATGTTTGGTGGCGCTAGAGTACCAAATTTTCGGATGTCTAAAACTCGGGGGATATCCCGTTTGCTTGTGAATCGTGCAAAAGTCACAAACGCATATAAACCCCAATCTGCAGCTCGATGTGCTCAGTGCACGGAATAAACATGTAACAAAGGATATCGGACAGTTTTCTTGATATCTGAGATCGAGAAATTTTTCTTTACAAAAATTCCATTTACTTTATTCTACCACAGCATGCATTTTCGCTGGTTTATGCTCAATGAAACCTTCCCGTATTTAAATAAAAAAATTACTTTGAATTACAGTACTCAGCTAACAAATCTATGTCCGTTGTATATTTACCTATTCACTTATTTTCTCCTAGAAAATTACCACGTCATACTTTTACTCAGTTTTATTGCTCAAGTTTACACCCATATTTGCCTCCCTTATTTTGTTGAAAAAAAATTAAAAATTCCAAAACTTAAAAAACATCAATGAAACACAATTTATTTTGTAACAATTATTTTTATAGAAATGATAAAAGCCAAAACAAGTTTAGAACAGCTGTGAAGTGAAGTGAAGAACGCTCTGGCTGCGCTACACCAACCAGGATATTAAAATTACAGTGTTGGCGACTACACACAAACAATCAAGTTTACATTTCTCGGTAAATTAAAAGTTATCCTGAAGTATACTAATATAGCTTACTGGTGTAATAAAAGGAAATGTAAATCATCAAATTAAATATATATATTTTGAGGTTTTGCGGAATTTTGTTGAAATTATGATTTTTCTATAATAAGGTACTTGCAAGTGACAATAAATAGAACAACGGAACAAATTCTCGTGATACAAAATAGATGTGATGAAGTACATTTGATGTATATTGATAGTGTATACCACATAAAAACGAAAACAACATTTCAATTTGACTCTCGGATAGAAACAGACGCGATAGACATGCTTTCACTTTCCTCGGTTTCGTATTCGCTCGAATGATATCCGTTAGATCCGGTCGACTCATCATGTTCGTTGTCATCAGTCATGCGAATTGCGATGGATTTGAGCAACTTCTTCTTTCTCAACTTTTTAAGAGTAAATTTTCTATCTCTATTTCCTTTTTGGATGATATCGCGGAGGGGAACCAAGATAGCCGCCTTGTTGTCGTTGAAATTCTTCTCATTTCTCTTATCCGATTCCTTCCTGGAAATATCCCCATTTTCCAAGGGTTGGGTTGGAGAAAATATGACGCGTCTCTTTTTTCTATAAAGGCGCTTCAAGGATTTTTTCGCAAAGGAAAGCAAAGTTAGCTGAATCAACTCGACGACTGAAAACACTAAGCTCAGCGCACTTAATATATTCATATAGCACATAAAGATCGTCTTTTCCCATGGTCGAGACACCCAGCAAGGAACGTAGCCGGTTTTCTCACCCAGGTTCATATGCTGCCCACAAGCCCATTTGACATTTTCCCCGTCACATCGAAATACCTGTGGCACGCGTATGAGAAGGAAATCCAGAGGTGCCGATTCAGATACAGTGTAATCGGTGAAGTGAAACAGCACGTACGCAAAATATAACGAAACTACTTCTATGGTTACCCGCGCTACAACATTGCAGTAGTACGCAACACGTATGCTGCGAGTAAGACTTAAATCCACCAACCGGTTGTTCACAAAGACCTTTTTCTGTTTTATTTTTCCTACACTTTTTCTTCTCAGCCTCATTTTCTTCTGTTCCTTTTCTATTCTTTGTTGCATTTTTTCCCGATCAAAGTTCGCAGCCTCTGAATCCTCGTAACGCCCAAAGACAGAATCTGCTCCTTCCATTCCCTGCTCCGGCACTTTGTCTGCGTTATTCAATTTTTCTATACTGGCATTTATATGAGAGCTGAAGAAATGGAATAGAACCGCTGGTGAAGCTACTGCCAGGAGCTGAAAAGCCCAAAATCGTATATGTGAGATCTTGGAAAAGCGATCGTAGCAGACATTATCACATCCAATGACTTTTGTGCTACAGCGAAACGCCGATTGTTCGTCGCTATACACGGAAGTTCCGATGGTCACCACGACTATCATGCGAAATACAAATACGCATAGATACCATAATTTACCGAACATTGTACTGTAACTGGTAACTTGTTCGGATATTTTTTCTAAACCACTCCACATCTTCGTATAGCAGATTCAAATATAACGTCCTTACAGCTGAACAGTCGATGATATCAAGTAGTGATGGTGCAATTAAAAATGGTTTTAGCGAACAACCTTTAGGTCAGCAAACCTTGAAAGGATATAATGCAATCCTTTCGTTGTTGTTTAGTGTTTCCATATTGCCATATAACAGCAAATATTGGGAAATATGAATCATAAACATATCATATATCATTTGTTTTGTGACAGAACAAGGATTCTACGTGGCTCCGAGGAATTATGAGAGAGATTGGATTTCAAGCCAGAACCCGCCCGTTCCTTTAACAAAGCGATGAAACATGACAAAATAGGTCAGGGAATGAACAAAACAGTTTATCTTTACCTTCACTCATCGTAGTGTTAGTTTGAATTGTCAGAACACCAGGCAAAAACGATTCAAATTATGAGTTGGAATAAGACTTTATGTACAGAATTATTTCTCTTGGTACTGTATGTAGGATTCGCTTTAGGTCAGGACATTGATCTGGACAGCAAGTTGGCAGGATCGAGCATTCACACCGAACATCATCCACAATTAGCAGGATCAAGCATTCACACCAAACATCATCAACGATTGGCAGGATCAAGCATTCACCCAAAACATCATCAACGAGTAATAAGCAACAAAGTGGTAAATTTCCACACATCACCAAATATCGATGCTTCTTCAAGCGATGGAAAACATACAGGACAAAGTTATGGAAATGTTCAAGAAAAGACAATCGAACTAATGGTAAATGATGGTAAAGAAAAAGCAGTGGAAAATCTGGAATCTGAAGATCGCCCATTAAGATCGAAAAAGTCTCAAAAACGGAGACTACGGAAGGAAATGCAAGCAGAACAAGAAAGAAGATGGCATCACTGCGTAGACGGCCGTCGTCCTATCAATAAGGAAGATACGAGCATTGATAACAACGGAAAAGGGCACATGTGCCGTGATATGTATCCAGTTGCAACATGTTGCCATGACCATGATTTGACAATGGAACTTGTTGGGGATAAAGTAAGCGATTTACTGTATATTTTAGGGTAGAAATATCCTAAAAAATGAGTAAGTAAAAAACTTTTACAACATGGTGAATGAATTCCTTCTTCAAACACCCTGACAATTATGTTCGATTGTTTTATTTGGAACTGAATGCATACTCGCTAAAGTTGCGAGAAGATTGAAACCATTGTTTCATTTTTCTGTACAACAACGGTATACGTAACGCTTTCGTGGCGTCAGATTTCAAGTATATAACAGTAAACAAGATAATTGTACAATAAAAGTCGATTACTTTACATCGTCAGACAGTAACAACAGATACCATATACAAATGTATAAATCACTTCCGAACGTCTCAGCCGAGTCATTTATTCCTTTCCTTAATATATTTGTGCAGCCGAAAATTCCAGATATCTAAAAATGATCAATTAATCCCTATGCTACGAACAAATGACGATTTAAATCATAATACTATTGATGTATTGTACATGGGGGAGGTATTCTGTACTTTCCAAGGGTTCAAGTGACATCATGTTCCCATCAAGCTTCTGTCGATTACCTATAAATTCATTCAAAAAGAATCATTGGAGTGTGATGTTAGGTTTGCACCTCATCACCACTGTTCTGAGCTATTATATCGCTTTTGAACATTATTACCATAGTAGATATAAATTTACTCATTTATTTTCTTCAACTAGATGTTAGAAAACATGCCTGAAATGCAATGCGCTCGTATGCTCATGAAGTTACGATGTGCTCACTGCTCTCCTCGCTCGTGGTGGCTCTTTCATGCGCCGGACAAGATAAGATATCCTCACGAACGAGTTTTACCGATATTGTGTCCCGGGTTTTGCAAAAAACTCCATCGTCTGTGCCGCGACAACGTAAAAGGTATCCAAAATATTCCAGTTAATACTATACCCCTCTTAAAAAATAAGTATACCAATTGTAAAATCTAACAAATTAGATAATAAATGACGCACATCCTAGTCGTATATTTAGGTATGTTCATTTATTTTATTCTCATCAAGGTTTTGAAGGCGACAACTTCTGCGATTATCACACGAGCAACGACGAAGGACCTTGCTTCCCCGACTCTTTCGTCTCTCGAGGATCGATCGACTAAAACCTGATCACAATGTTTGCTATTATTTGTATATACAGTAGATATTGATATTCCGTTATTTTGTGGTACTATCATTTTCAACTTTCCCACTTATTGTATCAATATGAATGTCGGTTATGTAGTGAGTCATCGCTACTGAGACCAAATAAGACTCAGTAAAAGCTGTAATTCATTGGCAATACGTTATATAGTGAGCGAAACTGTCACGAGAAGGATTGTTATTCATATTACTTTGCCATATTACCATATTACCAGGTATTTATTTTCACTTCTTGATTTTTAATCGAACTTTCGAGTGTTTACCTTTAACAATACGAGCTTTCTATCGTGGAAGTAGGACACTGATATAAATCGTACGAAGTATCTTCCTAACCCTTTTTACATCCAATGACCTTATTTAATTATGCTTAGATATGAATAATTTATTGTATTTTTAACAAACAGTTATCATAAACCTTGCAAAAATAAAACTCAAACCTACTGCAACATCATGTCAAATAAATGAAGAATATTACAAAACATAAAGTGAGATTATTGACTAACTTTGCACCAAATACTGGGCCTTATTTACAGTTCAGTCCTACATAAATACTGGGCATTATTTACAGTTCAGTCCTACATAAAAAATAAGTTCTAATTCTGAGATATTTCATATTACCGTATGTACACATTTACTGAAATCCAGGAAATGGAGGGTCACTGGTCATTCATTTAACGGTTACAACAAGTGATGACAATCCTGACTTGTCTCTTTCATGTTTGTAAAGTTGTACTTTATGTTCCCCACATTGCAAAGTCAAAGGATAAACCAGCATAGATGAAAAATCAATTATACATTCGAAATATTGTTTTTAAATATTCTTTGTATTGCTAAGAGATAAAACAGATAGCATCAACACTGAGTAGACACTGCAGTTATGAGAAAATATATTCTTTGAGCAGTCAAAAAATCTGGTAACATTTCGATATTTATGAGCAAGGTATGTATGCAATGTGCTACGTAGCATGGAATATGCATTGGAAACTTCCAACTGATATCGAAATTTGTTGCAAATACTGTTTTTAATTCATGTAAGATGAAGGCGCTAGAACCACAGAACTAATTTTCACAGGTTTTGTTATATATAATAAAAACTGGATTTGTTAACAGCATTGTATGATATATTTTGTACCATCATTATAATGGATCTTTTCAGAAGGCATTGAATATCAAAGTATAAAAAATCACAATCTATGTGTTGTATTGTCTAAGCAGAATGTATTGCATTAATATCAGGAACAATGAGAATAAAAGATAATAACCATGAAACCGGAAATCTATCACATGCTTTTTATCACAGCCGGCAGTAAAATATTGGGTGAAAAAAATTATTATTTGACTATTTAATGCCTCAATGAGGCACTACTTTTCTCCTAAGATATGATACCAAGAATGCAATCTAACAACCACATTTACTATTGGTTCAAGATAATATGGGACTACTGTATTGATTTTATTGCTTTAGAAAGTCTTGCCGACTCTTGTAAACTTTCGATACATAGCAACTACTTCTTTCATTTTGTTGTTGAAATGTTTTGCACAGGATGTCTTACCAACCAACACATATTATTCTACAAAATCCAAATAAATCATCAGATCCTCCTATGCTACTAATATCATATAGGTGCTCCCGGACTTTTGACAATTTTATGACTGGTAGAAACCCAACTTCGAATTGTGAGTTTTCTGGGACAGTGATAGCAGTATTATACTCTTGCTATTTCCAGTATATGTCTAAATGATATTAAGACATAAGAAAAAAGTAAGTCTAATGAAAAAACATACTCCCGTGGCCACATGGCAAAAACTACCTACCGTAGGTCAGATGTATTAAATGCAATTATGACTATGATATCTTCAATTTTGTATGGGTTTCTCGAAACGTATGTATAGTCTAGGACAGTGGTTCCCAAACATTTTAAGTACATGGCCCACTTATTGAACGAACTAAAGACATGTGGCCCAGTTGTTGCCAATCAAATGTCATTGCTTTTAAGTAGCATGACAAAATTATATGAAAGCAAAAAAAGCAACTTTTCCATGCTGTGCAGCAAAGAAACAATGCCCTCAAGTACGGATGCATACAAAACACGCTTAAATATATAGGTTTATAATCGGAAAGCCGCACGGCACATAGTCTGTCAAAATAGCTCTGTGGCCCACGGCCTCCAGTTTGGGAACCACTGGTCTGGTCTAGGAGCATCTTTGTTCTTGAACCACCCTATAATGGATTTATGTTTATCCAATGCAGTACTCAACAGGTTTATGAAAGAACAAATTCTCCTAAACACAGATCAAATACAAGATAGACAGTGTAATTCAGTCTTGAAGCATTACAGATAGTTTACAGTTATATTAGAAGTAATTACAATTGACATATGTAAGCTAAAAGTAAGTGCTTGAACATGAACTATATATTAAGGCTTTGTTCAAACTAGGAAAAATTCGAGATGGCAATGCATAAAATTTGGTTACTAATGATATAAATTCCAAATATTTTGTGCAAATTTGACATTGCTACTTATTAGCACTTCGGTGCTAGTTTATGCGCCTGAAGCAGCTAATAGACAGCCGTGCAAATTAGTAACAATCTTGTTGCATGATTGTTTCATGAACCTAGTTCATTGGTTTTGTAAAAATATAGTATTTTATTATTGCAAAAATATTAAATCTTTGGAAACAAGATTTTTTACCATCTGTGTTATCATTAGGTCAACTAGGAAGCCGCCTAGGGCGCATACCTCCGAGGTCACAGTTTCATACGAATTAGTTGTTTGCGTTTTCATGTTAGGTGCTTGTCTCACGAAATAACGGGTCAACCACGGGTCAATAACGGTTTTGAACCACAGATTTGAAAGATGACCTAAATATGGGAACACACATGCACATACAACTTTCAGGTTTGATGGAGCTGAGTGTTCAAATTCTTGTATTAAAGGGGATACAAATTCACCATGCTTACATTCAAACTAGATTTAACAGGAGCAAGTTTTGAATTCAGTTAAGTATTAATACCTATTTACGACATTGTACACTAAAGCTCATTGAAAAAAATTCAGTTGAATAGTTCGAACTAGGGAATGAAAACACTGCAGCAATAATAGTTATAACAACTAGAAGACATAGTAGCTGACTGAAGGAATATTATGGAATCAGGAGACTGTTGTACACTGCCTAGACTATAATAAAAATAGAGTTAAATTCTTTTATATATGAGAATACAAAGTACGGAATATAAGAACCAACAACATTAAATGATATAACCTAAATGGAAGTCTTTGAACGTTTCCATTATACAAGCTTATTAGATTTTACCCAAAATCTGAACCGAATCAATTAAATTTTATTATATAAATTGATCATTGCACCTCAGATATCTAGAACAACATAGCAGACATCTGTGATGAGTTTACGATTTTTTAGAGCTCCAGGATAGGAATTTCAAATTCATGGTTGTATGGTTACATACATAGCTGTATATACTGAACCATATTTTTGAGCAGAGCAAACAGGGAAGAAACACTGTAATTGTCCATCTCCAATTAGCCATTGGGAATAAACTTCAAATCCCATTCTGTATTTGGAGGTTAAACTGACATTTTGAGGCAGTGCTTCTCATTTTAACAAAGTTGAAACTTTGCCTTATATACTTATCATACTTAATTTGACCATGGAAAGAGCTCAATCTTATTTTCACAATTGAATAAACATGTTCATATAAGGCGAAGTTCACAGGTTAGTGAGATTTTTAGATTTGAAACAGAGTTCACGAATTCACAGGTTTTACATAGTTGCGTAGCTGCTATTATTCAACTTTCAACGTCAAATTTTTTGGTGTTTGAAGGGCGATGCTTCCTAAAATGAAGGTCTAAAAAGTATTCGGAACCAAAATAGTAATTTTGCTGTGGTGATAAGTGAAGCTTCATGAGGGACAGGACAGGACAATATACAGTGGTGCCTCTTTACTTCGTACTTAGTCCGTTCGAAGACGCCGGTCAAACTCATGATTGTCTGAAGTCCCAGTCAATTATCCCCATTAGAAATAATGAAATTATAATATGCTGTCGATTGTACTTTATGTATCAAGCACATTTTTTCACTACGCACTATTTCACTTTCGCTGTTTGATTGTAAAGGCATTGGCTGAACTCCAAATCGAATTCCTGTTGAATTTTAATTTCTGCAACGTACGAAGTTAGAGTCGTGTGAGGCACAAGGCAACACTGTATTGGATAAGGAATGGCCTACACAGAAGCATTCATGCCTATAGCCAAAGGAGGTATTCTATTTGGTTCGAACAAAGTACTTTTATGAAAAAAACATTCAATTACATCTCTCTGAATTGAATTCCAAATTGAGTGGAAATTACAGTGGTATTCAAGGCTTGCCAGGATATTTACCACTGGCGAAATGATCGGATAGCAAATTGGAATATCCGGATATACATTAAACAGTTTATTATAAGTCACTGCATAAATAGATTGCACGAACATAGATCTACCGTTAAGTTAACAGCTGTGAATGGTGGAAAAAAAGTTTTGCCGTGCCATATAGGGAACTAGTTGAGCGAGCCTAACCGTTTTTCTTGTCAATTCATTTTTTCTTTTTCATGAAAGTAAAAAAAGAACGTTTCTTCAAGTTCGATTTTCTATCGGAAGGAAGATTTGGGTTTTGCAAAAGTGCTTCGTTCACTAAAGGGACGTTACGGAGTTCTGTTGACACTTTCCTGCTGTCGGATGGATTTTTAACCAAGCCAGACACCTTAAAAACTTTGCTCTCTGGTGACAGTCTGCCCAAGTCATCCTGTATTTGTGAAAGAGATTGCGAACTGCTCGACCGCTTCGTGGAGTCGAGGGATGACAATGTTTTGTCTCTCGGTGACCTCTTCTCTTTTTCAGTAGAGGGCAAAGGCAAACTTTGTACAGATTGTTGATCCGGTGCGATGTTCATTCTAAGTCCACTGGGTGATTCCATCAAATCCGAAAGCTTTCCTCTTCGTTTGGTGACAGGAGATCGCTTTGGAAAAGTCTGATAACTGTCCTGTTGCAAAGAGTAAAGATCTGCACTCTTGAAATCAGACATCGTGCTCTCAGAATGTGAATTCCTGATTGGCTTGACTTTTGCCATTCGGCTTTCTTCAACATGCCTACCATTGAAATCGAGAGAGACAGTTTGTCTGGAATCAGCGTATCCATCACTTGCACGCTGTCGAGGTGCAACAATACTACAAGAAAAATACCGTTAATAAATACATGATACGATTTAAAATAGCTTCAACTGTTTATATTTCGACCTACAGTGAAAATGATTGGCATTTGCACATCATTGAATTAGAGATAATTGTATAAACCAGAAATAAAATTAAAGTTCTATTTCACAAAGTTAGTAAGAGGCTATTTCAGTATTCCATTACCTCTTCTGTTTTTTCAAGCCCTGAGATGAATAGCTTTTCAGACTGATGTTGTCTTGTTCTGATTTCATTCTACAGATATCCAAGATTATGAAAACTTGTATTTTTAGCACATATATCAATTTTTATTATAAAAATTCGAAATGACATTACTTCGTTTTGGAAAACTTGTCGAGTTTAATTTTCTGGTCAGTGCCAATTCCATTCAAATTGGGAGTAGAAATAGATGAATCTAAAAAAAAGTAACATGTTAATTCCCGAAGTAATGTGAAAACAGAAGACACTTGAATGCGAATTCGGCAAATTTATTTGAAATAGATATGGTATTAAGGTAGGGTAAAAGTCATTGCATAAAAGCAAACTTTACAGACAAGATACTGCTGATACTGCTGATGAACTGCCAATACTACTAATACCATTGACTGGTGATATTTCATCAGTCACGCAATAGGACTAATAACGTTAATACAGTAGCACTAATACCATTGACTACTAACGGTATTAGTACTATTGCGTAGCAAGTGTAATACAACAATAATAACACTAACACCTTGTGGCAGATGTCTCCAAAGTACGGCCCGCCAAGCAGCTTTATCCGCCGCGCAAGGACACAAAACTGAAATAATTCATGATGCAGCCCGTCTGTGAAAAAATGTGACCCCGCCTTATTGTATTAGCATAGTATTCTGTAGACAGTACAGTATACTGTGGTATGAGTGAATTTTTCACATCCTCCACGCAATAGGACTGATACCGTCAGTACTACGGTATTAGCGTTGTAAGACCTGTTGCATTGGGGATGTACGGTCGTGCTTAATGGTATTGGTGGTTCATAGTTTAGTGGCAATGTATTAGCAAAGTTTATACTGTATTAGTACTGTAATATGATTAGTCTTGTCCAATGCTGCATATTGTATTTGTCATTTCGAAGTTAAGAACCTTTTTCATGAACACCAATGGACTATCGAAATCCAGTTTGATTTTGAAATTACATAGCATATTGTAAATGTTATGACATTTAAAGGAAATGATATTTACCGATATAAATACAGCAAATCAAATAATTAAATTGAACATTCAATAAAGCATGCCTAGCAAATAGTTGTGAAAGGTTCCCGATTTATGGGTTCAGTTGAACCGTTTATTCACTGGCATAGCGGCTGCAATGACTTCAGTATTATTGATGCCCTTTCAATATGACCGAGTTTTGTGCCCAGGTACAAAGTACAAATCCATCACGCCATTATCCTACCCAGTTACCAAATATCAATATATACCTTTTGAAAGAAGGCTTAAAAGATCGTCTTGTGAAGTAAGTGTGGCAGCCCTAGATCTTGATGGAACGATTCTGCAATTGCAAGCCTTTTCAATCTGATTCCAACGGTCACGTCGTTTTTTGCCCATGTTCTGAACTTCTTTTATTTCATCTCTAAGAAAATACAAACTGACATAAGAGGCAAGCAAGAGAATGTTGACATGATCACAGTACTGTATATAGCATTGTATGTGATACCAATCATATCAGGGACCATATAGCATATTTGAACTGTAATATGTGATGCTCTTTAAGAATGTATGTTTTTAATATGGGTAATTCAGCGAATAAAATGTACTTCTCCAATTTGTATAAGGATGTTGTCTGCTATAGAAAATGGTAACCAAATGGCTGAACCGATTGGAACCACAATGTCTGGCGCAGGTCATGGAGGCGTTATTTTTTCAAAAAAGATCTATATCTCTCTCTATATATATATATGAAAGAATTTGTATATTTGTTAGTGCGCTATAGAAAACCCAACGGCTGAACCGATTCCAACCTAATTTGGTACGGTGACTTGCTCCGGAGCCTCGGGGCACCTTGGGAATTTTGACAGGATAACATTTTGAACAAAAATAGACATATTCTTCACAGTACAGTAAGTCCTCTAGTTACGAACATTGAACTTTCACAGATACGGCTGCGAACATTAAAAATTTGCGGGAATGGTGTAGTTTGCAGTTTCGCTGGGCGCGTGTTCTTTCTCAGTCACGTGTGGTCGATCTCACGAAGTAGTTGTACTGTGTATTAAGTGATTGTTATCACGTTTGTATTTAATAATTATAATTCAGAGATTTTTCGAACCCAAAATAGCAGGAAACAAAAGGAGAAGGTAGTGGAGGTGAAACTAGTGTATCTAAGAACCGATGTGTGTATAGGCATTACCTGTGTATTTATTTTTATTGTGTTGGATTTACGAACAACCTCTTGGAACGGAGCCTGTTCATATGTTGAGGACTTACTGTACAAAAATTTCGATATCACTGTATTATGAGGTCACAAATATGGATTTAATGGTACAGCAAAATTTAGTATGGCCCATATATACCATATAAAAGTGTTTCCGTTATTCACTAATTCAGATAAAAGTTTATATAAAATTTTCGACAGGAAAGGCTTACGTAGCAACGTCGGGTCGCTTATTCTGAAGCCGTCAACACTGGGGAATTTATATACAAGGAAGTCAAGATTGCATAAATTACTGCAGTAATAATAGTGCTAATAACTAAACCTTGCTTTTCATTGGCGTATCTTTATTAGCATGTGCAATTGAGCATAGATATGTGTTAAGATATTTCAGGATACTTAGCAGAAATATGCCACACTAGTATCGAAGCTTGATACGTGCCAACATTTATGTTTTCTGCAAAATCGAGAATAACTACTTACCTCGTTTTCTGAACTTGATAATCAAAGCTGTCGACTTGCCTACTGTGAATGACATGGAGGATACCCAGAAAAGTTGTCCGATTTCTTTCAATCTTAAGAAACTGAATAGAAAAGGGGGAATTATTCAAGGCCCTGTAAGGAGCTGATTGAAAAGCTGGAGAAAACAGTTGTAAACGTTTTTTTGGGTTAAAAATTAGCTAGCCTAGTTGAAGGTGAATCTGAAGCTCAGAGCAGTCTTCCAACATTTGCCTTCTTATGCAGACAGGCCAATATTGATATTTATGTACAGAAATCCATTGAAAGACTGTTCCCATCAATTTTTTTGCACATCAAGACCGTATTCCCCATAACGTTACATCACATAGTTACCGATGTGTAACTCTGACAGTCTAGCCAGCTAATATGTCCAAATCATAACAGTTTTTAAGCTCAATCATTGATTAATCAGAGCTAAGTGTGGATAACAAAAGACAAGCTATTGATCGATTGTTACATCTCCAGATAATGAGAGATATCTGAATGAATTACAACAAGAACTACAGCATAAATTTATATGACATGCAACAGCATGACTAACTAAACCAGGTGACATCATACTACATCATTCATGTTGCTGATGGGTTGCTAAAGCTGTATAAAAAATAGATTTTCTGTATAACAGACCCCCTAGCTTGGCCAAACACATAGCTGCTTGGAGGGTGATCAACTCAGCTATAACAAATAGTCGAGCGCTTCGGAGCCAAACCTAAAATAAAGGAATTCGTTGAACTGATTTATACCTGCGACTTTGTCTGTTCCACATTCTTTTGAACCTGTTGGCGTTTCTTTTCGAAAAGATCCGCTTCAGCTGAGTATGTAGCCTAAAATATTTTATTTTTAATTGGAGCACCGTCACGACTGTGAAATACTGAAATACCAAACCAACGTACCTGAAGCAATTTGACTAGTTCGTTCGGCGCTTGCCATGATCTTGATTTCTTTTGAAGTTGCTTTTCAGTATTTCTTAAAGATTCTTTAGCTGAGTCAAGCTCTCTCATCACTTCAGCAAGCTTATTTTTCACTTCATTATCATCTCCATTCAACGAAAAACTTGAAGGCAATGAATCATCGCTCTGTATGAAAACATGCAGATAAATACATTACTCAGTACAATGAATGAGTATAAGATATAATCCACCTCCAATTTTCGTAAGTCTATTACAACATTGAGGCAGTGCCAGTCAAATTACTTTTCTGATAAATAACTATGCATGTCAGAGAAAGAATCCTCAAAAAATTTAGAGGATAGGTTGTGATTGGATTTAACAATTTGAAACCCAAATACGAGGCAAAGCCTTTTCAATAAGGTACCATGCTTTAATTAGTTCAGGGGTGGGCAACTTTTCGTATTCCATGCATCAATTGCATCGTGTAAAAATCGTGATATTTATGTATTGGAACCATTTCTCCCTTCAGGTAACTTAGATTCATGTTATTGATTTTTTTCTTAAAAATCATTTGTCATTTCATTCTTCCAATATTATCATTCGGATGAAATGCATGCCAGAGGTGTCATACGCGCCATTGGTAAGCCACCTCTGAATTAATTCACGATCTATCTTTCTGTATTTCTGTGCATCACTGACTATAAAAATTACATATGTTNAAGATGATAGAAAATTTTGTCTCCTGGGAATCTGCAACATATTTATTACATATCCACGAGGCATGCACCATGCTCTGTATTGATTATGAACATTTGCTGCAAATCCAAACAGCTTTTATTCAGAACTACAAAAACGAAACTTTCATCAGTAGCGCGGGTATCTACTGTATAGAAAATAGCGCCAAAAAGAAGGCTGTAATATTATGTTCAGAAATGTAATCAAAGCAATATCCTTCATAATGCTCAGGATGTGATTGTGATGTGAAAATTCTATTATTAAGCTACATTCTAGAACCCAAATATAGTACTTAACAGCAACAAACTTTTATTGAGTAGGTCCATTACCATACTAGATATAAATAGTTTTTATTGTTACCCAATACACAAAGCTAGGTCATACTTACGTTTTGGCGAACCAAAGAGAACAACTTCTTTGAATTTGAGCATCAACTTCAGTTTATTTTCTTTTGATCCTTCAACCAAGGCACCAACCACCGTGCCATTACAGGCAAGGCTAAAAAAACATAAAAATTTGAAATGCACCGTACTTTCACCGCCACAAAGATTGGTAAAAATTTAACCCTTGTTTATAATGACCCCCATTTTTTTGCTTAGCAAATATCAATACTTTGATAGCAGCAAAAAAGTATCCCCAACCTACGGTACTCATAATCGCACGTTTGGCCATGCTCTTCCATAAACCAAACTACCAAAATTTGTTATGACCATTACTGCTGAAATGTGTATTATTCTATATTAAAATTGTATTTACGGTGAATATAGTTGATATATATGTTACAGCATTAATATAGACACTCTTTAATCACAAGTATACAGTGGAACCCAGGTTGGCGACCATCTCGATAACCAGATCACCCCGGTAACACGACCACTTTATCGCGGTCCCGAATATTTTTTTGTGTATTGTAATGCATTGCAATCTGTTTCAATAACGCGACCACTTGACTGCGTCCGGTGGGTGGTCGGCTTATCGGGGTTGCCCTGCATGGTATTTTGATATTTAAACGTATCATTCATTGGCGTGCTAATAGATTTGATGGCTTCACTTGATACAGGCTACATCCATATACCTTGGCTCTTGATCACAATAAAGAAAAATCAGCAAAAGCGTATTGTATTAACCATTCACTTTGTACATTCGCATGGGCTCAAGTTTTTTCAATTCATATTTTGTACCGTATTACACGAAACTCTTCTGAGTTTCGTTATTTAGATTTGAAGCTAGAATTATAAACACAGCTGCTGTCACTGTCACATTTTTCACAATTTCAATTACAATAGAACAATAGAA
>QXVX01001275.1:0-11734 GCA_013436065.1 Halocynthia aurantium | reverse complement strand
ACACTTGTTTCCACCTCATCTCTATTCCCATTTGCCGATATGCCATGAAGCTTCCATCTTTCCCCCATCCGCCATTTTGTTACTCGTACCGTTATATTTCCCATCCGCCACACCTCCACTATATTCGCCATTATCCTCTGTTTTGACTTGGAGTATTAATTTGGCTTTATCGTGCGTTCTGTTGTCTCCCGCTGACACGCCAGTATCGTCATCGTTGTTGTCATGAGCGCCGTTAGCATTCTCGATATCTTTCATTGCGTTTTGCTTCTGCAAATCTCGCAACACGTAAATGTCCGGCTTATCACGTTTCCTAAACGTTAAAATATCACAATTTATTTGTTGTTGGTATGAATAACATCAAAGCATTATCCAGCGATTATTATTATAATGGAGATTAGGGAAGAAGCAGTTTTGTTTGTCGTGACGTAATAGAATACGCAATGATGCAAGTGACGCAATATAGCAGAGTGTTTAGCATATACAGTGGTGTCTCGTACTTCGTATTGAATCAGTTCAGAGAATCAGTGAATTGTTCGAAGTCTGAGTCAATTATCCTCATTAGAAATAATGAAAAGTGGAATAATCTGTTCCCAGACTCGATCCTATCTCGATTTCGATGAACTTAAACTGCAAATACACACAATTCAGGGAAAATATCACACAATTAAACGCACTAAATACAATCAAAGCTTAGAAGAGGCATCGATCGAACTACGAATCGAATTGTAATCAGAACTCGAAATCTAAACATTTAAAGTTGGAATCGTGCGAAGTACGGCACTAAGTACGCACTAAGTATGTAATCGAAACTCGTTGGAATCGTGCGAAATACGGGGCACTACTGTTTACGCTAAGGAGTTACATTCTCTGTATTTGTATATATATAACTGCATATGTAATTTCGTATTGTAAGATCTTACCTTCGCTTAAGTAGTATAATAACAGTCAGTACAATGAGCACGAGTACGATGAGGATCAATGGCAATGCAATTTGTAATGTATTTGAAGAACTTTGTTGTGCTGCTGGTTGGGACTGGCCTGTTGTACCTAAAAGTAGAAATACTGATAAGAGACAGACACTAGCGCAACTGGAGGGGGCGGACCCATGGCGGTTTTGGGGGGTGGGGGTGACACTTTTTTTTTGAAGCAGGCGCTATAATGTCAAGATGTAAATGTGGAGAATTTGGAATTTCTTATTTTAAGTAGATAGTGTTATATAGCTATGTAACTTAGCAGAAACAGAAAGCAGAAAATAAACTTTGTCAGGTGGCTCAGAGACCGACCGCCTCGGGCGGCACAAATTCTAGCCACGCCGTTGGTTGCAGATAAATACAAGGAACGATTACTAAAATACTGTACCAAGAACACCACCAACATATGTTGTTGTTTCAGTTGTTTGCTGAGTGTTTGTGGCGCTTATGGTCGTGCCACCGACGTCATTGGTGGTATTGCTGTCGTCCTGACTTTCAGACGTTGTCGTTATTACGGTCGTTGCAGTGGCACCGAATGTTGTTGTATCTGTCAGTGAAAATATATTCAATGTCATCAGTGCCGTATTGTTGAAAAAAATTATATCCATTCATTTGTCTGTTAATATGGAAGTATCCCTCTGCAATTTACCGATTAATGTTATAGATTCCTGTATTACTATGTTATATTTTCTTACCGTCTGGATCTGGACAGTCCATGATTGCGTAATCGAGTTTGAATCTCTGTGTTCGAAAGAAAACTGACCAATGAGGAGACGAGGTAAACTTAAGAACGAATGGCATTTTTGTGATTGGGATTCTGGTGCATTTGTTGTCGTCATAGATCGTTGTTTTATTGCACTTGGATGACGTCGCGTCATAGTAGATGTTGCAGAATCGATTTGTAAGACAATTGATCTCTCCTGATAGGAGAAATATGTTGAAGTAATGCGTATTTTATTCTGAAAATTACGGTAGATGTATTAACAGTCATACATCGAGTTACGTCAGCTTTGACTTTGCACTACAATTCTAGAGTATTTTTTGTCATTAACCCCAGCTCACGTCAAAAGTTGACGTTCTTCTTGAACTAATTAGTGGCGTAACGTGGGGGTATAAGTGGGGTATAACTATGTATATATTCTTCGGATTCTTGGGAGTTTATGACGGCAAAGGACGTATTAATGTGACCAAGGGTTTGCACTGGTCTATTCAAAATAAACATACAGATGGCTAAAAGAGAGTCTAACCTTCGTTGATAGTTAATTTCCCAGTGCACGTTTTTTTATTGAAGAAATTGGTGTGCAATAAAATATCTGTGACGTCAATTTTAATGACGACGTTAGCCTGGTACTGTGATGTAATAGTCCATTCGCAGTTTTGATCATCTCCGTAGCCTCCAGGATAGAGCGGTGACGTAATTGTTCCGGATGACTGGTAGTTGGCTATATCAATGCATTGCCCTTTCACCAGTAGAGCTGCTGTAAGGGAAATGAGACATTAGAATATACGATTCTAAGCTGATAAATATCAAATAAAAATCACATCTGGGCTAAATAATCAGTGTAGGACTTCCATTTATAATTAAATAATCATTAAAAAAAAATTAATGCTTTTTTCCTTATTGGCATTCAACGCCCCCCAGCAAATCCTACACGTTCCCAAAAAAGGTTGCGCCCCCTAGTTCAAGCACCCCTGGACTATAGGTAATACCATATCAATATAACTTCTCAAACACCATCTGTCTCCTATAAGAATTAGCGACGTGATTTCGAAACAAACTCTCGTGCTTATATACAGTATATAGATATAGAGACTTTATGACAGCCGCCTAAAAATCATGCTGTGAATATTACACATATTATGTTCGTGCAATAAATCAAATAGTGAAATACTAGCTTGAAATTGTAAAATAACTTACCATTCAATAGAAAGCATATTTGCAGAGTTAGAGACATTGTCCAAGATAATCACAGTTGTTATTTCAACGCTATTTATGTAGAGAAGTATTTATAAAGTTATTTAATATGCTGTAACCAATATAATAATGTAATCGCGTATATCACATTCTTTCACAGGATGCGCAGACATCATGCTGTGACTATTTCCTGAATTATTTTTGTAAAATATAACCTCAGGGAAGAAATATTCCGTCGCTTCAATATTGTGCAGGATATTTCGTAACATGAATGGTTTTTGCTCGCGTAAGCTAATGCCGACACCGCAGGCATCGTAATTTCCCAAAATCTCTTCCTGTTCCTAAAGTTTTAAATGAGTAATAGTATGCGTGCAGCCTGCACCGAGGTGACTCAATGCTGTCGGCATTTGTGTTAGTAGCAGTAGAAGTAATGGCGTCGATCAAGTCTGTCCTAACTCTAGTACGTATTTTCTTGTGGCTTGCTGACTAAGGACATTGAGTTACAGACACGTGCTTACAAACAGGTTCTGACAACGCCTTGATGTTTAAATTTACACCTTACACATTCTGGTTACACTTACTATATATACGTTATCACCAAATCTACGCGTTCCGTATTGATCGATACATTAAGGCTTGGCATAATTAATATATATGTTTATATATTACTGTAATTATTTCGAAATATATACAAGTCCTAAGATTTATGAGCACCAGTTAGAATTTGGCGTAAGAAAATGTCGCTGTAGGAATTTGTCGCTGAAAAACTATCTGCTTCCCAAGGACATATCACGGTTTTCAAAGTATTTTTTAGGGATTTCTACTCCTTGTATATCATTTATCAGTGTGAGGATGGAATCCTTCCTTTGCAATAATCATGGTTTTATTCCTCGGTAAAATATACAATGGGCCGCATTAAAACTTTACTTTACAGAATGTGCAGTGGCTTTGAAAATTGTAAAAATCTATAATATGAGCTAACTCGTATATGCATAGCATGAAAATATACACCAAATTAAATAGATGTGACATAAACCTGATTACCTTTCTCTGGCAACAATATATAATATAACCAAGATATAAAAAAATTTGCAGGCATATACTGTAAGTTGCAACTTGATTACAAAAGCAAATATGCCCCGTCACAAACTTATTTATGCCGCGGCCTAGAAATGTTTGAAAATCTCTAATGTAAGCTAACTCGAATATGCACAACATATATATATCTATACATCAAATTGAGCAGATACACACTCTATGCTATAAACATATTACTGTGACTAGGCTTATGACAGAAAGCTGCCTCTCTCGTCTGTAAGAGCATATGTAGATGTTAACGTAGGCAGTTTCCTTTTTCCGCGTTATTTTCAGCTTCATCAATTCTTGAATCTGCAGTAGTGTGACAGGTGTACTGATATATATTGTAGCTTCCAAAGTTCGGAACAGGGCCCATGCAAAGTACGGGCCACAATCTTTATAGCAGAGTCTCGTCATATTGTACTACGTACTTCCGTATAGTACATTGTCCACCATTTCTCTCTCTGTGACGTCATCCCTTACGCCATAAAGCGGATTTTCTTTTGTTTCGGCTGTCACTGAAGTTCCTTCTTCATAAACATTGGTTGCTCGTTGCTGAGCTGGAGTGTTGAAAGTATTGAGCGTAGTAGCGTCATCTAGCGGCTTTTTCCTAGCAAATATACAATCAGGTTATTATATACAGTATAGTGGCTTCGTTCAGGAGGCCGTTCGAACTTTGAATTGTTCGAGGTTCGAATTATTTATACCCATAAGACATAATGGAAAGTGAATTAATGCGTTCCCGGTCTAGGTACAGTATATACTTAGATAGAAGTCAAGTTCTGTATATTGAACGCAATAATTGACGAGCTCAGATTAAGCCTATATATATATAACGCAAGTATGGCACACGTGCATAATGAATGGATCCAAATACTCTCACCTTTTCTGTAATTTCCAACATGCAACCATCAGAACTATAATCAGTATAATTCCTCCAGCGACTGGTGCAATAATCCAGGTATAATTGACGCTCTGTTTGCTTTTAATTTGAGATTTGTCCGTAGTGTCCGTTTCTGCATTACAATACGGTAATAAAATATTGTAATGTTGCATTGTGAGATAGGTATATGTTGTAGTGTGTTATATTGCATTTTACAAGATTAGAATACAGTACGGGACCGTTTTAGGCGTTTGCGTATATGGTATATTGTTAAAGCCCGTTACCTCGATGTCGGATAGCTCGAAGTAATTTACCTGATCCCTTCGGCTTCGACTACAGTATATATTTATATACATATAAGTTTTTTTATTACTCTGGCAATGCAGGGTGTCACTCTTATAATCAAACTAATTTTCTTTCTTATATATATTGCTATAAAAGATATTCCAATCACCCGGGTCAGGCTGGGTCACTCAGCTAGTGTTATATAAATATATATATTGGAAGGAATTCCGTGCTGCAACATACTTAGTCAAGTTAAACTTTCGTAGGATGACTCATCATTAAATACGTCTTATGTATGTGACGTTGTACCACGACTATACCACGTAGAGCTTAATTAGAAGCTATTGGTTCAGTTGCCTTGAGCTGGCCCTGGCTTTACATAAACTATGTTTTGGCTTTGACTGTAAATTTAGTGTTTTTCAATTAACCCAATTACTACCGATGTAAATAGGCTTTTAAGGAAGCTTGCCAGTTTGGTTTTGTAAATTCTTATGGAAATTCGAAGCATTCGAATTAAATAATAATACTTGTGATTGGCTTACCTGTACGCCTACTTAAATCCGTTGTTACTTGCGTAGAGTGCGATGTTTTATCTGTAACTGCGTCATGCGAAGTTTCCTCTTCAGCCATTGTTGACTGCTGATAGGTAGTCGTTGTGGAAATTTCTGTAAATAGTGATCTCTGGTTTATTGATGTACCATAATGGCGATACGGAAACTTAAAGTTGAACAGAAGTGTGTGTTAGTGAGAAACTATATTTGTGTTGTACATCTCGCATTTTCACGATATTAATTGCAATAGAACTCATTCTAATTTAACCTTCAATCGTTTAAAGATATTTTAACCAGCATGTACCAACATAGTAACTCAATTACCTCCACAAAATATTTCGGTCCCGCTTCCATCACTTGTATCCTTCGCGTCCAATTCGCAGGTTATGTTGCATCCAGTAGCGTGCGTTTCGTCTTTATAAACATTCTGACAAACCTCTTCATTCCCCAGAAAACTTACTGCAATATTTTCATAGTATATATTTGTGAGAAAGCCATTATTTCGACATAGACATACATTTATACCCTTTTACATGCATATCTAAGGCGAGGCCTACCGTTTGCGCTCACCTGTCTATGACTTTACAATGTAAAGTTTACATAGTTATTATGCCCAAATACACATATTCTAACATTTTCTAAGAACTGCTCCATATGCAATTGTTTTGAATTGCAGATCGAAATTTAACAATATGCTATGAACAACAATAGGGTCGGACGTTCACTATGACTAAAAAATGACTATCAGATTAAAGAATTCGCTTAATCATAGCTGCTGCCTAGTCGAAAAAAAAACACAAAGCGTGGCGCTGTGCTCAAATGTAAATGTCTGCTAAAATAATTTCATAAGACATCCTCGATTATGAGAATCAGAAAATGGAGATGAAATATAAACATAAGACACCTTATAAATTCAAAGAAATACTGAGCAACTATGTCTGTTCCTTTAGATAGGCGCCTAGTTAACCTAATGGTCTCCCCGTCCATATACTTATCACTTACTTTCCTCCTCTCCTTGCGTAATAGAGAATTCGCAAGATTTATTTTCAGTTTCGCCAAACATGTCCTCGTACAGTTTGATATGCAAAGTTATATTGCTTGTATTGGTAGCTGCTGAAGCGGGAACGAAATCTTTTATATCGCAGCTGAACGATATGTTACCCGGACTTTCTGTGGACACAGGACTCTGTGTTGAAGTTCCTGTCGAAGTACGCCTCCGTCTAGAGAATAACCACCATGATTCCGTCCCTGTATGATAACAATATTGTTCCCCTGTTATTGAGCTATATATTTATTGTACATTTTAGATGGAGCCTAATGTAGGGTTGCTGTATTTTTCCATGTATAATACGCACCCGAACTATGACGTCAAGATAGCTTAAAAATTTAGATACCCATGTGTAATACGCACGCAAACTATGAGGACCAGATAGCTGAAAAATGTCTATACCAATGTTTAATACGCATTTGGATTTAGAGTCAGAACTCAAGTCAGTGTGATCAAAATAACCTGTTAAGGCGCCATTAAATACAGGCATGAAGACGCGCTCTATATAGACATGGTAAATGTTTACATAACGCAAGGCAATACACGTGCTCGTTCACCCAAAACCATATACAAACACAATTTGCAACCTCTAAGTGGTTAGGCTATTGGTAATAAATCTCGTGGCTATATTTAGCCATTTTACTGTCATTACAACACTCCACATAGACTCGTAGCGTACTTTGTTCTTATACCTTGTATTGTAAGAAGTGCCAATCCGACTGTCAGTATTATCGTTTTCATAATTCACTTCGCAATTCTAGTAGTAGTGGTAGTGCTAGTACAGTAGACTTAGATCCTACAATACCTATCTTGTAATTAAGTGTTGGTAGCTAAAACAAAACATAAAATTACAGGGATATAGAAGGCAAGCTATCTGCTACTATATATAAGAAAGGTTGTTTGTTTGTCCGGTATAGAAAATCAAACGTCTGGACCGATTTGAACCTAACTCTGGTATAGTATTTTAAATTGCTAAGAAATTACCTTCCTTTACAATATAACTGTGTCCCTTTGCTACGAATACGAAGTAAATGAGATCACAAGTATCATTTGAAAGTTGAACAAATAATATATATACTGTATAATGTTTATAGGCGCTCTCTGTTCCTATCCTTCGTTATTTGTCTCTGTACACTTCAAGCACTTTCACTTTGCGCCTTCGAGTTTACGTAAAAATCAATATATATAAAATTAATAGATAAGAAACGAAATTACACACAGTATTTACACACATCATTCGCTAGCCTTTAAACAAATTCGTTTTTCAGCTAATATAATCGACGGATATTGCCAGCTCAGGCCTTTAGGTTCCGAAATTAACCTTAACAAATAGTAAAATTACCAGGCCCTGTATGGGTACATAAACGCTCTGATAGGTATATAAAGTATGTAAACAATGGTTGGACTTTCACTATTTCTTCCCATACTGTTACATCAAGGGTTCACATAGTTTAGCTGGAACCGGAACCTGTCACCTCGTCAACTTCCTGCTTAACTTACGCCATTCCGGGTTACGCTAGTCAGCTGATAACTGAATACAATGCATTGCACAAGGAATGAAATTATTTCTCCTCTATATATTAGTCATATTTATAAGCTCTAAGTTCATATACTGTACTGTAAACATTGTTATTTACGTATTCACATAGAATTTAATAATTTTTTCAACTCTTTGGGTCCATGATACACTTTAAACACACAATATAAACTATATATATTAGGTTAGTATACTACGTTTCTAAATAGCTGCGTCAAACAACAACTTTTGCCATTAACGGACAATATCCCACCGCATATGTTCGGTAAATAGAGGGTTCACCACTGTATTTTAATATATATCACTAGTAAAGATAGTTCATGACTAAACCTGTCATCGCGTTAATTTCCTGCTCAACTTCATTTCGAGTTACTCTAGCCACCTAATAACTGAATGCGATGCATAGCACAAGAAGTGAAAGATTGTCTCTATTTTTTATTGGTCATATCACGGATACAAAAGGATGCGAGTGAGTGTGCTCAGATTCTCTGTACGACAGTCAATTGACAATGCTGTAATAAAATCTCTGTACCTTTCATTCGAGCAAAAATTAAATGCAGGAAGCAATAGATTTAAGAATACCGCGTGGTATTACGTAATGCTTATGCAAAATTTTGAATGCTTGTTTACGCTGTAAACTGTTGATAAAAGCAATATGATTATCGTTCTGCGTGCGCTGAGATTTTCCATCAACACATTCCAGTCGAATTTAGTATTTGTTTAACTGAAGGTAATTGAGGTCGATGTTGGTGACGTCGATCGGCCTGGGAAAATTCGTGAACTGGCAAAATCCCAGAACTAAATGTGCAGTATAGACATGTGTATTCAAATGTCGCGCAACCTATATAATATCGGGAACTTTATTATAGACCTGTGTATTTAATTGTCGCGCAACCTGTATCAAATCGGCAACTTTATTATAAACCTGTGTATTTAATTGTTGCACAACCATATTCATAACATGGAAAATATGGAATATTACATATAATATACAGGATGCGTATGCCACGGGAAATGTTGACGCCTTGTTACAGTTATACTGTACATTTCAAATTATTTCTGGCTCTTAATAATGAGCAAGTCTGGCAATTTCTTATTACTTATGTTGTTTAATGGTTATTAATATATAGGAGGAAAATTGAACAAAGAAAAGTAAAGAACATAAAATATATATAAAATAAAACAGATCAAAACAAAGCTGCGGCGCAGTGCGACTACAGCTGTACAGTATACTCAAATTGATATAAAAAATATCCGGTTCCCCGGTATGTTCAGGTTACTAGATGAATGGATGGAGCAGATGTCTTGCTTCTTGCATTGCAATCAAACTCTAGATTCTTCCGATACAGGCGTTTCTTCTGGAGGTTCTCGTTGTTTCCTATATCTGCAAAGTAGTAAAATTTACAGTTGGCAATTAGTTCTGAGTAATAACGGAATCGGATTAACATAGCAGCAATGATACGGGTGATTTCGTGTAGCGCCTTGTGAATTCAAGATATAAAAATCTGCGGGTGTCAAAATTGTCGCACAACCTACGTGTATATATGACGTGTATATTTAATTGTCGCACAACCTATAACAAATCAGCAACTTGATTACACATTTGCAACTTACTTTGTTAAAATAAATCGATATAGGAAAAACAGCAAACTCAGTGTTATACTAGCCAGTAGTGCATATCCTATGATGAGTGCTGTGTTTCGCATTGCGTCAGACATGGTGAAATCATCATCCTTCCTATCATTCATTTCACTATCGTGATCTGTATCAAATAGAAAATTAGAAACGTAATTATAAAAACGTAACTATAAAATATTGGAAATCTGATTAATTTTATTACAGTACAATCACAAAGTATAAATCATGAACAAAATCAGAAATAAATTCCTGAATTTTCGCTAAAGTCTATTCACATTCGATCATGATTTTCGATCTCCAGGCTAGAATTATAAGCAGTTAAATACGACATACTCAATATACTATGGCATATGCACACCATAGATATCCATACGATACTAGCGGACGTTTCACCTTCTGGACAGTAGTAAATCGGGCTTAGTTCTACGAACTGAATTGACTATGGAATAAAAGAGATTCCCCACTATCGGGTACCGGAAAATCGGGGGTGTACATATAGACAATACACGTCTCCTAATAGCTAGCTTATATTTTCCATACCTGATGTGTTCAGTGCTTGGGTAGTCTCCATTTCTTTTCTCGATCAATCAAGTTCTATAATACCTGTATTGTGAATGTCTCTATCAGACAAAACTACAACTGCCAGAAGGTACACAATGAATTAGGGCACAAGCCAAAAAAATATGGTATGAATTGTCTGCTTCCCAGTAGCTTCAGCAATTCAGCGTTCAGTTATGAATAACGTCTGTTGGCCCTGACTATACGAGACATACATTTTTGCTAAACAGAGCATCGTTGTATATAACTATGCAAGGGCAATGTCATACCACGTCCATTCAATAATAAGTCAGAAAAAATCTCCCTTTGTACGTGTAACCCTCAATGACGCTTTTTACATATAGTTTACGAAATAAAACTATTTCCCATCATGACGTTGCGATTCGACTGCCTGCTAATGAATCAAACGATATTTTGGCCACTTAAAATCAAAAAAATTGACAAAAAAACGGAATAGAAGAGTGACTGGATATCAGAGTCACTTCCGGTCATAAAGCCGGATAAATGATGACCCGTTACATGTACATTAAAGTCGAGTACTTTTTGCAGTAGTAGAAATAAAATAATTCTATCATATTGTAGCTCTATTATAGCTAGATTGGTGAGGTCCATATAATGGTATCATGAAAAAAGCAGGCTCATAGCAAATAAAAGTACTATTGAGTTACAATTTGATTCAGTTAGCCTAAAGATGGGATGTGACGTCATGTAATGGACCTTAGATTAGAAAAAAGAGCCCTAATATAGCATATGCTTTGTGCTTTCTGTTTGTTGTTGAATAATCTGAATGTAGTTGTTCAGAGAGGTTTAATGCAATTATGTGTTCGTTGTGTATTCAGGATATAGGGTTCATATGCAATGTAACTATGTTATATCACGATCGTTGAGGTCAAAATAATGTCATTGTGGGGTCGTGTCAAACCAGGACAATACGTGCCTTGTGTTTGTTGCTTTTGAATCAAAGTATCTGGGATAATCGAAATATCAAAAATAGTGAAGTTTTAAAAGAAGTTTTAATTGCATTTAATAATACGCACTTGAACTAGTCACTTCTACGTAATAACATAGAGAAAGAAATGGAAAAAAATTAATATTTCTATTACATTGTAACTATCCATTCTAGCGTTTACCTCTGGAAAAAGATTTACAATAATCCACCTCGCTTTATATTTGAATTCGCGTTATATCACGGCACAACACTGCGCTCCTATGGAGATCCGACTGAAACTGATCTTATATGTAGAAATCGCTTCATATAAATTTATATATAA
>QXVX01001266.1:0-11249 GCA_013436065.1 Halocynthia aurantium | reverse complement strand
TTCGGCAGAGGTCAAGAATTCTAAAGACTATTTTCAACTATACCATTTTTAGCGGAAAAGGTAAAAGCATTCATCCACAAACATATTCTTTCCTTAGTAACATTTATCACGGTGCGTCAGATTCCATACTATTTGAATAAAAGTGAATGCCTAAATGTGGTTATTAGTAAACAAAGCCGCATATTCCTTCAATTTAGTCCGTTCCGTTCAACCCGCACGTATTATTTGTGACGTCACGCTCTTGGTCGGCATTGACCGAAAAGGCTTAGGTACGCTCCCCTATGTTATAGTGCGGCTTATATATATTTTTTCATCATTACGTGCGGCTTATATAACGAAGGGTGAATGCACTGATGAAGCTTGTAGGGTTCGGTACCTCCAATTGGGTTAAGAACATCTGCTCTGGTAGGATAACGTCGTGTTACTATTTTACGTGTCAGTGGAAATTACCAAACCATAGTGAATTTGTTGTTTTTATTGTTATTTTATTGCAACACAAACATAGCATATACATTTTGTCAAACAAATCTTCGAAAACGAAGTTACAAATATAACCAGTATTTCATTTACTGGATATACATAAGACGTTAAAAAAACAGTGATAATGCAAATGTGGCTAACAACTGTTACCATGATTTCACATTTCGCCTGTTTTAAGTCTTTTTTGTTGGCTTTTACCGCGCAACAGTTACTGTATTGTAACAGCTAGAAACAGCTGTTACCAACAGAATGTACAGCGCTAGTATAGCGTATAGCGTATAGTTATAGCATTTACATTTTGCCGAACAAATCTTCGAAACCGAAGTTACAATTATAAACATGCAGCACTACAATTATGCAATGATAAATAGCACCATCATGATATACATTGTAACCGGTAAACATCAAAGTCTTACTTGTTGGCTATTACATCAACTTTACTGCGGGAAGTATGCGTGTAATATTCTTATGCCCTTGTTACATCAATTCCATTCGTAGTGAAATTGGACAAAAGACAAATGTGAATTTTAATTTTAATGAGCAACCCAACTATGACATCAAGATAGCTGAATGAGCTTTATAACCACGTATAATACACACCCAAACTATGACATCCAGATAGCTGAAAAGTTACTATGTAAAGCATTTCATATATACAACGTGGAAAATATCCATTTTCATTATTTCTAATCGAGTTAATTGATTCGGGCTGCTAAACGGCCTTATGGATCAGTTAAATAACGATAATAAACAATTAGCATGAAATTTCATTGCAACACAAACATAGCATTTACATTTGGTCAAACAAATCTTCGAGCACGAAATCACTTATTTGATTTACAAAATAGCAGTGATAATAAAGCTTAGTCATGATACCATGAGTAAACATATTTACTGTGCGAAGTTGGCTATTACCGCTCAATATTCACTGCAAACAAATGCAGCAATGGTACAGCGTATAATATTGTTTTGCCTTGATTTCTTTGTTTTTGATATTTATTGCTCAACAGTCACTGTAGCAATTAGTACAGCGCTAGTAGTATTGTCTATGATATTCATTTCCAGACTACGGTTGTAGTCTGGACAAAATAATTGTGAATATGCGACATATACTATGACATCCAGAGCGCAGAGCGCAGAGCCTATAGTATCGGGTACAATTTTCATATGCTTTGACTAAATAATGAAGACAAAGACAATAATGAATAATAAATTCAATAATGAATTCAATAAGTACGGCAACTATGGCATCTAGATAGCTGAAAAAGCGTTATACCAAGTATATACCTTCCCCAACTTTGACCTAGAAATCAATGGAGCGTTTTTTTTTTTTGTTTTTTTTTTTGTTTTGTTTTATTAATAAATTGTTCTAGTGGGTATGCGGGTGATTGGGATTCTCAAAGTTGAGGTGAACACAGCTTTCACAGCGAACACACGTTTCATGGAACTCGCATCTGTACACTTGTCCACCGCATTCTCGGCAATTTGGAAGTGATTCGAAATGTCGCCCCTCGACCACATCGGCAATGGCCATCTTTCTTCCAATCGTTAAAAATAGCTCAAAGTACTTATGTTGTTGTAGTAATGAAAGTAAGTTGTAAGTAAATGAAGTTCATATGAAAACAAAAATACATCTGATATTCACAATTAATAAGTTTTTTATCACAATTTCGCCCTAATGAGAAAAACCTACCTTGCTTGCTTGTCTCGTGACTGTTACAAGCCAAGCACAACCCTGTATCTACCGCCTACCTTCCTCATATCGGCCAATATCGGTACCACTACACTCCTTTATCCATGAACGGGTTAATTTTTACGGTCGTTTTCACGTGGTTAGAGAAACGTCGCCCGGTAAATTAAATTCTTTTCATTGTATCAATAGGTCACGCTACTTACACACCGACACTTTCCTCAGCGTGTACGGGAAGTACACACAATGCTAATGAAATGAATACAGTATATAGAAATTGCAGAGATTCGCCAAAATAAATATCGTCTAGCAAACGATATTAGCAGAACTACATAATTGCGCATTAAAAAGGCGTTTCCTTTTTACTACTGCCGCTACACTATACACTACACCACTTTTTACGGTCTTTTGCACGTAATTAGAGTTTAACATCTCCCGGTGAAGTGTAAAGTAAATTATTTTCATTGTATCAATAGGGCACGGGCGTGAGCGTATCGAAGTACACACAATGCTAATGAAATGAATACAGTATAAAGAAATCGCAGAGGTTCGCCGAAATAAATATCGTCTAGCAAACCATATTAACAGAACTACATAATTGGGCACGCCCTTAGCTAAACGTAAACTCAACACATTAGCAGCGTTTCCTTTTTACTGTTTTCGAATTCACAAAGTTACTGTATTTAGTGGTTATTGGCATCGAACCTCATAATTATGCGCGCTCATGGTTCTTCGTAATCTAACACAATACTGTAGTAACTGTTTTTTGATTACGTCACAGGTGACATCATTGTATCAAAATATATACGGAGTAAACGTATCTTCTTACTTGAGGGTTTTGTATTTAAACAGATTCTAATTGGTTTAAATCAGGTTTAAACCCGGATCGTCTACAAGCAAATCTAATAGTCATTTAAATCTCGTAAATGCTTTATTATTATTATTTATGTACATGTCTAGCAAATATAGTAGTCTTGTAACTTTGCTTGATTTCCTGGATATATCATACGCTGTTTTACCTTATAGGGAATAGAATCTTATGAATAACAACTTTTAAGTGGAGAACACCAACGATAACGAATGAACGTTTAAGTGAAAATATGTGAAACTCAGATATCACTCCCTGAATCAAACGGTGGGAAATCTTACTGTTTAGAGTTTCCACTTAAAAGTTGTTATTCATAAGATTCTATTCCCTATAACCTGAACTTCATAAATAACATCCTTGAACTATGAAACCCCGATCCTTGAACTCGCTTATCCTTCCCTGCTCAAGTCGCGAACTTACAGCAATGATCGTCGCTGATCGTCGTGAGCTCCTTCGCTGTATCGCCTCGCATCCTCCCTCGTCGCCCCTCGTTCCAACTATCTTTTTACTCCTAAACTTTCTTACTCTCTCCTGATATGAATCCGCTCAAGCGTAGGTTCAATATTGTGCAAAGTAATTTTGTGTATGTGATGTATTTGTATGCGATGTATTTATCGTTCAATTGGGAAATCGTTAAGAAATATGGACAAAATCTAAAATTATAAAATTTGAACTACAAAGCTTCTGCTGTAAATCTTTGTCAGATGGCAAGGCTCGAGGATAAGCTACTCTTGACCGTGTAAAGTAATACTGGTAATTAATTCTAATCAAATACAGATACGAAATGCGATATACAGTATTACACTTTATAATTTATGTTAACCGGTAGGGGGCACGAGAAAGTCGAAAAGAAGTTTCATTGGCTTCCCGTAACACGCGATATAAATAAATGTGCCCAGGGAACGACTGTAGTGTTCTGTAGTGAGCACGTAGATCAAGTATATCTGGAATGGTTGTATACAGTGGTGAATAGAAATGGGCTATGAGAACTTTGAAGGGAGCTGAGTTCAGTAAGATTGTGGTCAGAAGACAGAGAAACTAAATGCTGTATTAAAGTTTCCGATAAGTCTGTGTTATTGTAGCATTGCCGGCGGTTCTGAATTTAGTAACAGCGATAGGCTGAGGTTTGCAAGGCATAGGTTGGGAAGGGAAGGAGAGTGACGCTTTGAATTCAAAATGAAAAATATGAATCTATCCTATATAAGTGGATGTGTGTTCGTTGGTTTCACGAACCAAATGCTTGAACTGATTTGAACTAATTATGACTAAGGTGGATCCTATTGTAGAGTTTACTAATACACTCCATACACTAATACACAAATATACTCCCGCTTACGAGGGAGGATTGCTCCGCAATCGTTCAACCAGTAGGCATGGGTGTAGTGGCAATTTTATAAGTACCGGAGCTCAACACCACAGGTCACATATAACAAACATAATACTTCGGTTAAATGATGCTCCTTAGTAAGGTATAAATCAATCACACAATTGATGTCTGTATTCTTCAGTTATATTAAAGGTTTATATCACCAACACAATCTTGATGTTACAAATTTACAAGCAAGCATTAAATGTCACAATCCTGTTATTAGAACCGGTATCAAGTTTTTACACTTCACGTCTCAACCAATATCACAAGGCTTATTAGTTTCCACTCTGCTGCCTCCCTCGTTAGTTATTCAGCTTATCTCTAATTATCCTGTCAATCTCAAACAGTAACATTTTTCCACAGTTGAATATACGTCAGCACACAGCATTATACGTCAGTATAACACCACGGCATAACATCACCCGTTAGAATAACACTACAAATACACATACACTAAATCATGTGAAGGCTTCCCTTCTGCTAGGTATTGAATAATGCAGGTATACGTATAACAGTCACAATCTTCACAGGCTAAAAATGATTCTACCGCTAGATGATGCGTGTGTGTGGGATTGTTGATAATTTCGCTCAGTAAATAAATTTACAAAGGCGTTCAGTGCACATGTAACAATACATATATAGATGATGTCACAAATATAAGCCGTACACTTCCACGTCATATAAAGCGCAGAGTTCCTACTGAGGCAAACAATTTATATTATTTGTGACTTCATAATGTCTGAGATGACGTGTTATCATAATTCCTTGCTCTTTCTCGCCTCTTCATGTGCCTGTGCAATCTGACTCCATAAAACTGATTATACTCCATCATGTCTACTACTACTACTGGGATAACCAGTGCTTATTTCTACATAGTCAGTGTGAGAGAGGTGTATAAACAGTGCTATGTGACATATTATATTAGTTGTTACATGTGTATAGGAAATGGCATGATATGTACTTTGATTCATTCGCATGATCTAGAACTGAACGCTACAATATTACTCTTAATTACCGAGCACATCGCCGTTTCAAAGTTTTATTCCTTCTGTATTTAGTTTTCGCAGTTAGATGGCAGTAAAGGAACACTGGCTTGATATTGCGAAACATTTCCTGTTGTTGCATAAGCCGTTAAGATTCGAATATATTCTACCCTCCGAATTACCCGGGGAACCACCAGGTTGTCACTGAGTTTTATCTTTTCTTAACTCGCTGCCGCGACAAGTCATGCTTTTGTTTGTCTGAGAAACGCGGGAACTATAACAACAGCGCGGGAACTATACCAACCGTTACCTATGACTATATCAAAGAGAGGCGCGATGCCATGCGATGTTTTAATTGGTCTTCGGGATTCCTACGGTGTAGACCTAGGATCATTTTACACTTTGGAGTGGGTTCGAATTCTGTATTAAAGACAATATGTATGATATCTACAATATATTGCGCTGGAAATAACTCTCAATGCCACAGTTGAGTTGTGGTAAGCATGTCCGATATATGCTTGTTCTGTTAAATTCATTAGGATATGTAGAGTTATTTCCCGACTACATATTGTGACATTGTCCCTACAGCAATATTTTCTACACAGGTGCTTCTCACTTAACGACCAGTTTCCGTTACAACGACCTGGTCGTAAACCGAGCTGGTCAGTAATGTACTCCTCGACCGGCTTATGATAGTTTCCGGAGTATGAAAAGTTACTAAGTATAAGTTTTATATTAATTATCTGAATAATGGAATTCGTAAAAGTCAAATGAAAACACGATATAGCGGTCGTAACTGCGAGGAACGGTCGGTCGTAGTTGACAGTCGTTTATATAACGTTCAAGAAATGTAATGGCTAAGCTCCAAAATATATACATAAGGAGAAAGTTAGTTTCGACCTGTTTGATTGTCTGAGATGACCCACTGAAAGTTCAGAAATATAATACCAAATATTATCTCACCCCTTCATGGTACATCTCACTGCAACCATACCATACATACCTGTCTCAATTCACTTCTAAACTCATTATTAAGTCAATATATTTATTTTAAATCACTTTTTTGTCAATAGCTGTCCAATCTAAGTTACCTCATTACCACCTCAATTCGTTATCTTAATGACCAAATAACATCTAATTGTGTGAATTTATAAGCAGATGAAGATGATAAGGAAATACCCCAGCCGTGGTAACCTACTGCGTAGCCATAACAACGGTACCGCATTAATAAGAAGACGCTTTACAATTTATTTACTTTTACCCACATACTAATTCACCTGCAAGTAAAGTTCTAGTCCATGTAGTTGTAGTATTTCTACCATAAGATGCAAAACAGATTTTCAACTAAATTCATCATTTCACCATTTTACCATATTGTTTAATTGCGCATTGTTTCTCAATTTTTTCTATTAACAATCCTGATGCAATGAATGGTTATGATATACTTTGAGTACGCTAGTTTTAAAGTTTCCCAATATATAAAATTGTAAACGGAATATAACATAACCATTCATATGGTAGAGCAGGTATCGAGTTTCTTTTGTTGTACTTTGAGCGAGATCGGATGTAACATTTCCATATGTCATAACTCATTTCGCTTATGGAAGTCCTAGGATACTTCAGCGAACATTACATCTCAGTAATCGATTCGCATAACAGTCAGGGACAATACTATTGTACACTAGGCCTGATCTCAAGACCTCAAAGCATCGATTACAGTGGAACCCCGGTTGGCGACCATCTCTATAACCATCCTTTCCATCCTGTCCGCCATCTTGTTCACACTTAGTTCGTCTTTGTTTTCCAACCCTAATGGTTGCTGTCTTTTGAAAATGAAAGTTGGGCCTAGGACGCAAATTAGTTTGACTTATGTGAGCTAACAAGACTGGGAGTCGTACATTGTGGTTAGAGGGTTCCAATAGGGTTAAATTTGAAAGACTACGGGGTCGTACGTTTTGGCTATCTGGTTCCGAAATGGATAAATTTACAAATTAGTTTGATCTGTGTGAGCTCGCGAGACTAGGGGACCGGACATTGACTTTAGAGGGTTCCAACAGGGGTAATTCGCAAATCAGCCAGGGAATCGGACATGGGGGTACGAGAACTCAGACAGCGTTAAATTTCCGGCATTTTTTCTGGTTTGACATATAATGATTCAACCATTTTTTTCTTATAAGCAACTCAGAGTTAGTTAACCCTCAGTTGTGCGAAGACGACTATTGCTTCGTTTTCGCACAGTTTACACGTCGGTCCCTGATGATTTCAAGAGCAGATTACTCCGCTCACATATTGTTACACATTTTATTTCGTTGAGTCATCTGGTCTAGGTTTGCGAGTCTTTCATTGCGCAAGACACATATTCACTTAGAACAAAAGAACGCCCTTCTTTTCCCATCGGTTTATTTACCCGTTCACATATACGTTCCAAATCAAGCAATCTCATACAAGGATTGGTAGTGTGGAATATGTGAAATGGGAAAACATTTGGCCGTTGTGAGCGGTACGGTTAATGTATTGACGTACAAGAGAACGCTAAAAAGCACTTTCGGAAAGCAAACCTACTGAAATACCAGGTAAATCACCGGAGGGACGACATAAGACATTGCGAAATAGCTTTAAAATGTACGCTCGCCTCGATGGCACATCGTTTTCTGCATTTTTGTGATTGGTCGGGTGAAACAGCCAATCACCAAAAAGTCAGACATCAAATCTGCGTCACGCGTCTGCGTCACGTAGCACGTGACGAGCTATACATATATCCACTAGAGGGCTATGACTACTAGTGCGGAATATTTGCTTACGTAATTGTGAAGAAAAGACAGTTAAAAATAGAAAAACATGACGTTTTATTTGATCTACCAATCATAAACGAGATTTAATTCTGCTTCATTATATATAAACTTCTTGGTTCAAAGTCTGTTTCATATGGAGAATGGGAGGTCTGAATTATTGAAGGTTTATTTAACTTGTTTCCGTGGTTCAAAGGTTTCCAAACTTTTTGGATAGTTTAGTTTCTATTAATATTGTCTACTAGTAAACTTTCAATTGGCATCCATATTGCAAAATGGCGGACTGTCTAATGTAGAATGCTATTGTTCGCAAACAGAGTTTGAGAATCACAACAACTGGTTGTTCATTTTACTGCTCGCAGTCGATTATTAATATATTACGCGTTGGTACTGTGAATGTACTGTACTGTACTTGTGAATCTGTGGTATTTATATCATAATTATCACCACAAAAATGCTTTGTGATAGCGAGCTTGTAAAGTGCAACACGGTATGAAAGCAATACCGTGAGCTGAGGTAACCGGCCTTCTTTTACTATGAGCGGTATTTTGAGTGTTGCTTTCGCTATTTACGAGGTGTATTTGTTGTTCTAGTTTATCATTTCTGTGTTCTTTCCTATCTCTGTATGTTCAGAAACCAATCTCACTTCAGATGTGCTTAATTAATCTTAACCAGTAATGAATTGGAGTTAACGGTACTATAAAATGTTTACAGTTGCATGGTTAAGTGAAAAACTGCACTTAAAATGCGAGCAAAGTGTCTTCAGCAATTTTATATCATGGAGAGGCTATTCATTCACGAGATTTCGCATAGCTTACCATATGGAATACTAACACAAACGATCTTCCTACACTATAAATACCACCTGAAATATCTAAGTATTCTGACTAATTAAATTTGACATCTCTTTTTCGAATCTATAACTTCCATTTATTGTTTCTTCACTTCAGCCACTGACGTCAACCTGTTCATCTATCATAGCACTTAACATAACATAAATATTTCTGAGTACTCAGCCTATTATTATAATGCAATATTGTCACTAATCGTTCATGCTACTTGGGCTACCACAGTAGACAAATGAAATCAAATCCCGAGATTTATAGGTAAAAGTTAAAAGGAGATAACCTTGGAAAGAAAGATATATTATGTCAGTTAGTGTGAACGCTTTAATTAACACACTTGAGGTGGTGTTGGGTGGCCTTGTTGATACAGAAAAGATGATGTTATCAAAATAAACCATTGTGGATTCGAGACTTGAGAGAAAGGGAAATAAATTATGGTCACAATTGAAAGAGTTGAAAGAGTTTTGATGAGTTGAGAAATGGTATCGGTACCGTATGATGTTTCAATACGTTTGCGCTTACTTAATACACCCAGTAGCGCGTTGAGGTTACTTAATACAGTAGAAGCCGCTCAATATAACCACGGATAATGTGACCAGCCGCTTTATATGACCATTTCGGTACGGCCCCAAATTTTGCCATACGACTTTTACTGTTGTCCCCGCCTTATTAAAGTACGCTTCCTTTACCTATCGACTCTAACACTAAGTAGTATTATAAGGCTATACTAGTGATAAAAGCAATAGTTCGTACTGTTAAGGGGTTGGCAAAATTAAAAATGACTCAACTATGTCTGAGATATAAGGAAAAATGACTGGTGTATTATGTGCATTGGATCGATATCTAATTATATCTGCTAAGGTGCTGGAACAATCCTAAGTATGATTGGACAAGAATAATATCACTGTCCTGAATAATTGAAGTATCTAGCCAAACCCCTTTCGTTACCTTTCGCCCAGACCTCACACTGACTGGTAGTAGTGGGCTAGTAGTACATCTGGTGGACTAGTAGTACAAGGAATAGTTGGTACAATTTTACTCTTCCTACGCCTACCAATTACTACAGATGTTTCTGCAATCGACTTTTGTGGAAGTCTTTTATTACTTTTGCGATATAAACACTTCGCAACAGCTCAAACTGTCTTAGAACAGAATAGAAAATATTCATGCAATAAATTTTCGTTGTCTTCAAGTATTGTTTGTTATATCTCAACGTTCGCTGTTTGTAGTAGGACATAGCTTCACTCGAGCATATCCAGTTATTGATCCTTGCTCTAGTTACGAGACAAGCTTGCTCAACTTGAGAGAAAAGGAACCGCCTTCTTGCTGCTGAATCATTTATTCCGTCTCTTTTGTATCCTCGGGTATAAAAATTACTTTGGCCGCATTTGCCATCATGCTTTTCCGCAGAATTACATCCTCGCGTTCCAGCTTGTTTTATTCCTCGAGTACAATGTATTACGGTACTGTGAGTAAACAAAAGGTAGATTGTAAGAACGTGCTATGCCATTATATTATATATAAAATACAATACCAATGTTAGCCTTTATTGATACACCTCTATGGTATCGTTTCATCTGATTTTTAATGGGAACCATACATATACGGATATATATATACTGTATACAGACGTCCCACCACCACCACATGTATTTTATTGCATGATAAATGCTGTGCCGTACAGTACTAGTTTGTTTAGACGCTAAGTGTTTAATTTTTTTTTTAAATAACTGGTCATATGATGGTGGGAAAGGTTAATAAGGTAAATAAGAGTGGGGGAATGATTTATAATGGTTTAAAATACGTTCACATATATTCAATTGATTAAATAAATATGTGGTTTCTACTTCGCGGATGTTACAGTACTATCTCATATCCTGGTAAGTTGATCTATATGCCGGAGATCTACGAATCATCCGCCGAGCTATATCCACTTACGTTGCTGCACAACGACATACTATTTCCCGGGCTGGAGATAAGTCACTGCCAATGCTGCTCTGTAATATTCACATCTAAATCTAACCATCGACCGAGTAGAATAGATCCCGACTCACACATCTATTTAGGCCTGGAGATATCGTATCTTCCTTACGTGAAAATGCGATCCATATTTAACCTAATAGTTCAATTCATTTAATATATATAATTCTGAAAATGCCTTTCTGAATTCCCAGGAGAATTGAATTCCCTATTCACAGTAAACATATGTTTGTAAAATAGATTTT
>QXVX01001263.1:5897-24093 GCA_013436065.1 Halocynthia aurantium | reverse complement strand
TCAGTCAGGCAGGAATCTGGGAACAGAAGACGAATCCACACCCACATATCCACATATACACAAGCTTTCTCACAAAATGTAAAATATAATATGCGCAGGTGTATCAAATCTTCTACGCTGAGGATTATATAGGTCAAATAGTTTTTACAAGGTAGGCGTTGGCAAGTTATCGTCTTTGACTATCCCTGTTCAGTCATATCACCTAGCCATATATCTAAAATCCAAACCAATACACCATATTACTTCCTATTTTGTTCATATTTAAAGAATTCACTACATTTTACATTCATTATTTACATGATAGACGTGGAGAGATTTTGCACATAATCATAATCGAAATAAACATGTAGCGTAATATCAACTAAATACGATTTTGATTGCTGTAAATTTATCAAAAAAACGTATATTTAAAACGCCTTTTCATTTATAAGAACACATTCAATCTATCGGGTATCTGATATATATTGAAATATTCAAATGGTATTCTCCATGTTCCATGTCCCATGTACAGTTAAAGTATAATTTACATATATGCGAGGTACGTATAGAGTTAACTGGTTATTTATAAATCTAACCCATATTTCGCCTACCCTGATCCATGGACTTTGAAAATCACAAGTTGAAAAAAGTGAAACATTTCAAAGAATTTTTAATTGAGCTGTTCATTGCAATTATTGATATGATTTACTAGTTGATAAATATGAATCAATTTCCCCTTACAATGCTGTGATTAGAGGAGAAAAAGCATAAACCATTGATCTGATTAGAAGGTAAAATACGTAAAATTCTGATATTAGCTGCTTGTTTTTTTTCACGAGTATATCCAAACGGAATTCTAATTGCTTCGATTGATGGTTTACGGATGTAAATTTGAAGTAATATGGATTTTTTATCAGACAAGGAAGACAGGGATAGTATGATGTCATCACTAGGGAAATAATCTAACAATGTTTTGTGGGATGCGATGCGAAATCCAGATTCCTGTAACCAGAAAGCCAGATTCCTGGAGCCTTTTTTCAAGGTAACTCTCTCGATGATCCGGTGTTTCATTTGCCATTTTTCTTTAAGAAACCTTTTTTTGTTTCTTATAGGGTTTGATTTCAAACGAAATTAACAGTAAAATATTTATACATTTTCCTTTAAGGAAAGTGTTTCTGCAGTGTATTGCACTTTAATTCATAAACTAACCCGGATAGAGATGCCGTTAAAAGCAGATTAGGTCGCTGGTTATGTAGTCAGCAATAGTACAGTGTCCTAGCCCGAAAGGTGTCGGATCAGGATCAGGTTGGTGAAATCGGAGCAATTTTTGGGTTGCTTGAGTCTGTATTGGTAAGACTTACCTATGCCGAATTATTCAGAGAGTGTCTGTATGAACTTGAACTCGAAATTGGGCGATTTGTTCCGGTTTTGATTCCTTTTAGAGACATCAGTAATGTTCGCAATTTGACGTTGTGTAAGGCAAGTAATGTGTGCTACATCCAAATATGTTAAATTGTTTTATTATCAATAATATTTTATGTTATTCAATGTTGATAATTTCTTTAACAAATATATTTAAAATTCTCCACTGTATAGCTATATATCCAAGTAGCATGATTTAAGTTGGCAGTGAAGTAAGGCGCTGTTGATTGTGTGCTTGTAATTAATATCAGAATTATATAATCATTTTAATTACAATTAGAGGAGTGGGTGGTGTAATAAATAAATTGAGTAGCGATAATCACAATATGTTTTCTCGCGGCTATAATGAAAAATAGGGCCACGCTACCAGACTCGTAAATACTGTTCTAGAATCTCGGGAGCCGAGTGACGTAAGTGCGCAAAAAAAGCGTTTCTGTAATTAAGGACGATGAGTTGGGATGATGATCATAATCAACCCAGGTTTCTTGGACAGACATCCATGTACTTCAAACTGATGAGAGAAGTCACTTTGCGCTACACCGGTTAATTTTGTATCTTCTCGGCGTTTTGCCTTTTTCTCGGAGCGTGAAATTCGAGGACTTCATGTAGTAGTTGTGCAGAGAATTTCGACAGCGTGGCAGCCTTGTTGGCTAGGTTATAGATCTTGGTTAGGATATTTGGTTTGTTGTTGTCCTACTATATAAATCTTACTTAATATTGGTAATGTGTCTAGGCAGGCTTACGTGTCCTGTTGTACGGAAGTACGGAAGAGAAAATTGGAAGTGCAATTACGCTGAAGCCACGGAGCCTGGGCACGTCTTAAAGCTCCAGTGTTCCCTATGTGTCAGAAACAAACGTATCGATGCCCCTGTATCCTGACGTCACGAATTTGGAATATATACAGGTACTCCTCGCTTAACGACCACTTAGTTTACCAATGCGTACAACAGTATTTGCAAACTAATGTAATGAACAGTGTTCTTTTTGCTCTTTTACTGTCACCAATTGAATTACTTTGCATTTAAACTATTTAACTTGAAACATATTGACTTTGAATTTTATTTTTTTAAGTCAACAGCACCTGGCATATGCAAAAATCTCCGATCCATTTTGAAGAGGCTAAAGTTCACTATAAGAAATTATCTTCAAGGATTGCGAATTGAGAATATTTCAAATATTTATCACACTGGCAGGTAAACAATACTTATCCATTCATATTCATAGGTATATGATAAGCTAATATTTAAATGTAGTATATGAAGTGCTGTTTATACATCTTGTGTATTTTCCATGATTTTTAGCATATTCACATATTTCTCTTTTTGACGTCTCACAATTTTTCATGCTTGTTTGTTTCATTCATTTTTTATCTTTCTCTCATTATTTTTTTACAGAGTGTAAGTAATAAACTATACCTGTCTTGCTGATTGTTTTCGTTGAATCTTGGAGATTTTGCTACAAGAGAAGTTGTCATGGATAGCAGGTAACTACCCCCCAATATTTTTCAATCATTCTCCTATATATATATAACAGTACTACAATATGAGCATAAGTTGTTCTCATTTATTTATATGCTTGATATCTTTTCCATCTCAGCAGGAAATCATTTCTACATTTTAATATGACAATAACTTATCTACTTATCTTCTTTTCCACAGTGAAAGTAGATAAAAAAGAAGGATTCCACGTTGACCTGGTTGAATATCTTTGCAGATAACTAACACTTGCGAATGAATTGGTAAGTTACATGTTTCAATATTTCTACAATAAGTTGAACTGGTTTAGACTTATCTATTGTACAGTTTGTGTCAGTGTTGTATTGTGTTTATTATATATTCATTCTATATTTATGGGGTTTCATATTTTTGTATCGCATATATTACTATATTTTGTAGCATTTATTTTTGTCTTGATTTATTTGTTCTATATATATTATCTTTAATTTATTTTTTTCTCTCCTGTTTACAGTGTAATTGCTGGAGATTATGACAGAGACACCTTCGTTAATTTCAGCATTCGTCAACAATATCGATTCTGGATTCCGTTTATTGAATATTAAAATGAATATGAAAGGAGAAATAAGATGGACTGAAATGAGATGTGAAGACAATAGAGCAGGTTAGTTTGTCCCCCCATCTTTTTTTATCAGCTGGTAGTGTCACGGAACGATACCAGAACATTATCATTGAAATCATTGTTATATCGTCAAATCCTGCAACGCTTGATAAACAACATAATTTCTACTGCCATGCTGGTCTAAAGAGTAATTCTACGGCCAAATGTAGGTACAAATTGGATGATAATTGAATTAGAATTACAACATCATTATCTGATTTATACCAGTACATATTCGTTCCTCATCTCACTTTAATACAATCTCTTTCATTTTGCAGATCTTTCAAAATTACCAAGATTATTGTTGTTGTAAGTATTGAAGTAATAAAAATATGTTGTTACGTTGTTGAAGAAATATCAGATGTACGGCATGCACCCCTAAAGGACTACACAAAGCTCGTCACACTTCAGTTGTTGGGTCACGAACTTTGGCATAGATTTCATAAGATTGGAACAGATTATTATAACCAAATCTGGAAGGTATGTAGAATTCAGTGGTGTAGTGAGAGGGCGTACATAAGGACATTACAGTATCTTGTGAATCATTTCAGTTTCTCGCCTCTTATCTATTTAAGTTTGAGTCTAGAATTGGCGGACATATGCCGACATTCTTCTTGTTTGTAGATATCCTTGCAGTAGTTCTTAATGGATGGCAGCAGGCAACAGAGCAAGCCCGGTTCCAGACAGAAGATCGTGTTTTATAAAATGAAATTGACGAACAAAGAAGGATACAATAAAGGACATAAAAAACCAAGTATCGTTATTTCACTATATCGACCTTGCACAAGTAAGTCTTCAACAATACATAGATACATTATATATTACAATCTTTATTTCAAAATATCAATACAGCAGTTTGACAATCCCTATCAGTTACATCATATCAGGCAGTGCTTTGTGTTTACAGATAATTCTTCATTCAATGCATAAATATCAACCGAGGATTTATCCCGTAGAATGCGAATGAAATTGCATGGGTGAACGTTGGAAGATCGCACACTACGTAGACACGTCACATGACAACGTACTTAGCTCATATTCCCCGAGACCCAACTCAGTATCTATCAGAACCAGGAAATCATGGAGTTGAAAATCATTAGGTAATAGTAAGAGGTTGAAGCGCCATTTACCGGATCTTATTCTGGAGCAGGATTTAGAAAGACGGCAAGACACTGTAGACCACAGGAAAAGTAGAGAGACTATACCGCGGGTCTCGTTGCTTCATTGGGTCATGCATTTTCTCATTCGAACGATGAGAAAAAGGGGTGAGAAAATCGTAACGTTCATACAAGCATTCTAACAATATACATTATTTCATTAGGTACTTCACAACGTCGATTGTTTCGTCAATTCGAATTATAACATAATGGTGCATGGAAATTCAAAACAATTGATTATAATAGGGACAATTTTCAAACCAACATGATGATGGACGGACGATAAAATGAAGTGGATGATGATATCACATATTTTTATATTTGTCTATGTTCTGTTGTGAAATGAAACTCTATATTAAACTTGCTCGTTACCATGTATGCTGAACAAGCCATAATCATACCGCCATCACTAGACAAGGGGTCTTTCTTGGTGCATGCAACTGAATACACACAAAAGGAATGTTCTTGACATTCAATATTATTATATCTTTCTGCTTACAAATTCTTTACTTCCTTTGTCTTTATTGAACGATGAAACCTAGCAAATTGGAACCGATGGACGCCATGAATTAAAGCAGAGCAAGAACAATTTCTCCTGGTTCAATACTGGCTGACAAGACTACAATGTTCTTTTGCACACCACGCAACTTTTCCGTACTCCATTCAGAGTCTAAATTTGGCACTCCCACAAATTTTGTAACTATTGTCGCTGGAACACAATAATTTTGTATGCAGCCTCTATATTTCTCATTCCCCTAGTATGAATGAATGTTGAGCCTACCCAAACGCCTATGCAATTTTTTGACTGTCTGTCTTTCATCACCTAGGACGATCCGACATTCTCCCCACCCTCTTACTTTTATGACTTGCTTTTGGTAACCTACGAATGCGCGCGATCAGAAAAAATACAGCATAATAGTTTATAATATAGCTCGCAGTCAAGCACGATAAAATCAAGTAAAAAAACATAAGCTTCAAATTTACAAATTAAATGTGAATTGATAAAGCATGTAGCTGGTCTTCTAGGCTAATTGTAACGATTTGGCTAATTGTTTCGACCTTTATCTCTCTGTTTCCTCAAGTTGTTCCATACTTGTTGTCTGTGTTCTGTGTTAACCAGAAACATGTGATTGACACCTGCTTTGAGTTTGCTTTAAAGTGCTTCGGTCTGTCACGATATATCCTGCTCTCGTATCACCTGATGCTGTAATATATATTCATGTATCCATTAACAAGAACAATAAAAATGTATTTCACGTTTTAGTAAATAATTCCATTCGAAATCCCTCAAAATTTCCATTTTTAGAAGTCCCTTACTTTGATTTCAATATGCATACTCACCACGACTGCAATCTATGTTTATGCATCCTTTCAGACGAGAACCTTGCGAGCGTTTAGTTTTGACAGTAATATCCCTCTCTCTTTTCTTATCGCCATTGACATTTATCGTCCATAAGAAGTCAAGTTCGCCCTTTGTTTTTTTTTGATTCATAAGTGAATCGCTCCCAACGAACGCTTGATTTGATCAGATCTTCTGCATTCATTTTGATCGCTCCTTTTTTAACTTTGACTCCATGTGTTTGGGATTCCAGTTCACATGTTATTACATCACCCATATTAAAAAAAATATCTTCGCATCCAGCGATGATGTCGAAGTTCAGTTTGTGCTGATTTTGCTCAGTTTCATCTGCCTTTTCATCATCAGAGCAGCAAAAGATTCTTATTGAGGATCTTTCTGGATCATTACACGCACCCATCCAAAGTTTATGTTCCTAAGAAATATACAATTTGTGAACACTAGTAGATCTCGATAATAATCCATACTGTTTCATCATCAATATATTTGGGGATTTGGGACAGAAAAGAGATGTGCTAACGAACATTGGAATATTAAGAATTAAAAACTATGCCTACATGCAAACTTTAACGAGAAGTTCTTGCTAATAATCGTAAAATGGTTCTTTCTTTATTAATTCAGCAAAAAAAATCTTAGTTACGAGAACAACTTACGTTTTCATCAACTTCAATTAATTCCTGCAATTTCTCATTTTCTGACTGTCCATAACATTTCAGAAAGGAATTTAGAAGAAGAATTAAACTCCTACATACGAATATTCATCCAACTTGGAAAAAGTAACTATAGAATACTCACGTTTTGATTTGCGTCAGATGTGATACTTTGTTCTATTACCCTAGTACCCTATTTAATTGTTATAAAATTATCTCGATAAATTTTTAGTTTTCTGGAATACCCGAGGTCTGGATATTCATTCCACTGCAACTTCAAATAAGCAAAATATATACCTGTTCTGCGGCAATGTCGTGACTTTTTTTCAAATTCAATATCCCGTATTTCAAAGCAATAAATATTTTTAAGAGATATTGGTGAATTATCCGAAAAATTCTAAAAATACACAAAATCGTTTCAATAATTCTGAAATCGGAAAGGGAGAAATAAATGAATCATAACTTACATAAATTCAAACATCCACAGAGATATAATTGGAGGTAAATAATTTTCTTGAATGACATATCGTGTTCTGTCATTCAGAAGATGTGAAATCCTGGTAACTGATTTTACTGGTACCGAGGATGTGATTGTGATTCCTGCGATTAACATCTACAAGACAAAAACTGTAATACTCCATTGTTGTATAACATCGAAGTTGAAATTTTGAGAACCTCAACTAGAAATACTATCCCGTATAGTGCCAAATATTTCCCTCCCTTTTCTGGTCGGATAAGCGCTTTTGCAACCTTTATTGCTGTAGAATCATCTCGTATCGATTGATTTGGAAAGTGCCATTCGATCATCAAACAGGAAATAACCATACAGATGAAGAGTATAATAGTTATCAGCTGAAACAAAATATAGATATATTTTTTTTGTGTTTTAAGTAGTGAATATTTATTAGAAATGTATTTATCTGACCAAGATGACTGTTGAGTATTGTACTCTTTCCTTTAACTTGGCTGAAAGATATTCTCCCACCACATCAAAATCAAATGTTTCATTCATTTCCTGACTCATGTTTCCTTGGATCGTGATATAAAAATTTGATGAGGAATTTCCGCTGATTTAGAGAGAATAGCAGGTTACCAGTTTAAAAAAAAGCAAATGGTAAATTATATACCATATCAACTACAAACTCATTTTAATACTGTACTATTCGGCTAATAAATGTCAAATGGATTTCTTATGTTATTGCTAGTTTGGGTTCGAGTGAAGTCTAGATATGTTATAATAAAATTAAGTAAAATGAGGTTTAGAATTGATTAAAATTGACTGGATTATTTCATTACCTTATCTTTTTTTCATTTCAACATTACTGAGAATAGTCTATGATGATGTCGAGTTCTGACATGCATGGCTCATACCATTTGGACATGGGCAGAAAGGTAGTAATAGTAGTATATAGTAGTACAGTAGTACCATTATTATCACACGTCATTCATTACATGGAATTTCGAGAATTACATTATCAATTTCAAAAATATTCATGATCTTTCGTTAGGAAGTATAATTTTCATCATACATGAATGAAAGCTTTACACAGGAATAATTCTTCATCAGTTCTTCACTTGTGCATTCAAAAAGTCTTCAAAAAAATCATGTAAAGTTTTATTTTTTTTATAGAATTAAATTACAAATTACAAATTACTAAAACTCACATATTTAAGAAGGAAAGGAACGCTCCATTTAAATAGGCCAGGAGGATGAGCATGTAACCGCCAACGTGTGCATAGAAATTAGCAGTTTTGTTTAAGCCTGACAATTTGTCCTTACCATAAAGAAATTTTTATTATGTTTGATACTATGTGTAGTATATAACATTTTCTAATTTCCTAGTTCAGTACGTGGGATTTAAGTACCTATGAAGTGGATGAATACGATTACAGTAATCTAATTTTATTATTTTATTACTGAGTGATAGAGTATATGAAGCAATAGTATTGTGGCTTCCCAAACTGGTGGTCGCGACCCAGCAGGGGTCGCGCGACGAGTTTTAAGGGTTGCAAAATTTCACACAAAAGTACTAAATCTATATAAATTACACTTTTTCTGACTTTCGAAAAGTAATTATTAAAACTAGCGCAAAACCTAAATCTTAACTGAGTTGTGAACTCTACGTAAACACCACTACAGCGCGACTTTGTGACATGTATATTTTGAACTGTTCATCACTGTAAAACATAAAGGGTCGCCAAAACTTTTAATAAATTGAAAGGGGTCGCCAGCAAAAAAAGTTTGGGAAGCCCTCGACTGTAGTATATATATTGAAAAAGTCTTAATACCTTTTCGACGCTCCCCATGCTTTCGTGTATTCTATTGAAATATTGAGAAAGTGGTAAGAAAAGTTAAGGCACTTGATATAGTCGCTAATCATAGAAAAGAATATATTTGTCACAGTAACCATACTACGGATATTGAAAGCCTGATACCTCGATGTCGGATAGCACGAAATTCCAGATAGCTCAAAGTAGTTTGCTTGGTCCTTTCGGCTTTGTGCTGACGAGCATGTAATCTAAATCCTGTACTCTTAATTAAAATGTATCTGTCATCAGTGGATACAAAATGAAGTATAAATATATATTACAACTGTATGAGTTTTTTTGGTTCTACAACCTTATAGCTCGATTGCTTTAAGGTTCCTTAATAATTGATCGTCATTTCTCCACTCTCTTTGACTTTAGAGAAGTAAAAATGGTATCGTAGGCTAATTCTGATCTCAAACAAATACTCTACTGTATCTCATTCTATCACTCTGCTGTACTGCTCTCTGTAGCATGTAGAGTTTGTACCATATAGCTAAGTTTATTGAAAGAACTGGCAACAAAGAAATGGTGTACACCATTTCGTAAATCTGTGACGAGTTATCTTGGATATCCATTGAAGCATTAATTCGTTCTCTATATTTCCTCAGCCATGCAAAACAGTGTATGAATACGCTGAGAACGCCTGTAATCTCAGGTTCATTGAGGTTTAATTCTTGCGGAATATATTTTTACGGCCTGGTTCGTTCAATAGTAGAGGCAAATTAGAGGCAAATCATATTCTGTTGGGCTATTTTAAAGATTAAAGAATTAGAATTAGCTATCAGCTAGAATTACCTGTCTTGATGTTAGAGCAACTAGTATAGGCGATGTGTTTTAAATTTTCGGTAAGACACCAACATACCTTTTTATCTTTCTATCCTGTTGCGTAATTCTGGTAAACATATAAATATGATAACTATTATATGATAAAAAAAACTTCAATAGGATTACTATTATTTAAAGTTTCGATTTATTTGACTGCTATAATATGTATCGACTACGAAATATGTACTTGCATAATAATAATGTGCAAGATTGCCTGGAGATGTACTGTGTTATAGTAAAATCGAATAAATAAACAAATATCTCATAGCAAAATTCACAACAAAGGTTAGGATTGACGTCAGGCGTCTATAGAAAGAGACGATCTGGTTGATATGTACAATGTACCTCAAAAATATTTCTGATGCATTTACGAAAATACATGCCCGAAGGAATGCAGCATAACACCCATATAATTCGATCGTTGAATTCAGTAAAACAACGTCGAATAAACCATCATACAGTCCAAAGAAATAGGCGAATAAATTCATTGCGTAAAAATGTGATATCTGAAAAAATGCTTAGAAAGTAATTCAGTTCAAACATCGAAAATATATTATTGCAGTAATGAAAAATGTTTTTAGTTTGCTATTTCACAGTTAGTTTAAGTTTGTTGGTGATTTCCATGTATACCAAGTTACCAAGACGACTTGCACACGCCGATTGGGAAATGCGTGTCTTACCCCCCTCCGACATCGATTTATGTTTTGACCTCACGCATATCAGTAATTTATATGATTGGGATATATTTTAACTAACCAACAAACCCCAAACGAACTTGTATATTGGGGCGTGTTACCCACGCTACTGCAGTGTACGTAAGCGTTATTGCAGTCAGGTATGCAAGACCGTAATTTATAAGATTATATCAGATCACATGTATAAACGAGGGATATCTACGAATCCCAGGTAAGGGTTGGGGGTGTGATAAGGTTACTGTTTGAATCGAGCGTTGCGGTAAGGGAAGTGTTTCAATTATTTAACCTCAATATAAAGTAGACTGAATTTCAACTTGATGTTTCATTTTACACAGTGGTATTTATAATTTGGCGTGCTATGCATTCGTTAGCGTAGCGAATACCACCAATTTTCTACGCTGAATCCAGTTAATAAAAATATTATGTAACATTTGATTTCATAGCTAAATATCGTGCGTGTGAAAGTTGTCTTGGTGACATATACACGGAAATTATCAGTTTGTTTACGCCTAACAATGTCCTTGTCACATACCAGATATTAGGAATAACTTAAAAAACTTGCAGTTGTAACAGTAAGAGTAGAGGTAAAAATCACTTAAGAGTTCATAGAAAATTGGTCTTGGTTTACTGCATCATCCCCGATACGACTTTGTTCTCTTATTCGGAGTTTTAGAGTAAACAAAGAAAGCGGAACTGAAAATCTTTACCTCGCGGAAACATCGAACTCCGTTGTACTCTTTTTGAGCTAAAAATTCACGACAAAACCCCGTATTGGCGTTGCACTGTTGTCGAGTCTTTGTTTGCGATCGAAAGGCTTAATAACTTAACAAAGTTCCATTTGAATGCGTTACGTTAGAATCGATATACATTAGCGCTTGTATTTTGCAGTTTTTCTCTATATTGAAAAGGTATATTTTCAAGCGAAATATAAAAGATCAAGTTATCACCTCCCTATTTTAATACAGTTCAATACACTTCTTATTTATGTGTTCTTTTAGGTTACAACAAAACTATACAAAATACTTGCTGATTCAACAGGTTTCTTAATTGTCAATTTGGCTATCATTCGTTTCCGCGAAAATCAGAATTCGGAGATCTTAGGGATATTTACTGTAGATTGTGTCTGAATGACTGAATGTAAACCGTATAGCATTAACGCTGTCTGCACATGATAATTATGTACAGATTTGCGGGTGTTTCTTAATTATCTCATGTGTGTAAAAGTTAAGAGACCACTGTCAATCTGGCATTTTAGGTTAAATTAGCGTAATTGTGCTTTGTAGTGAATGAAAGATTCACATCACAAGTCTTTAATTATGGGAATGCTTTTTAATAATAAATAATAATAATTAATAATAAATATAATACTACGGCTTGGTTCGTTCAATAGTAGAGGCGAATCCTATTCTTTTGGGCTATTTGATTAGAGACACCTTCATGCCATAACACCTATTATTCTCAAATTGCATGTCTTGATGTTAGAGCAACACTAGTAAAGGCGATGTATACAAGATCATAACAACTGCTGCCAAGTACCCTCCTTGCCATGAAAATCCGACTAGTTCTCACACTCATTGGCCTTTTGTTTTAAATTTTTCGGTATGACACCAACATATCTTTCTATCTTTTTATCCTGTTGCATAATTCTGGTAAACATATAACTATGATAACTATTATATGATAAACAGAAAAGATCTGATTGAAATACTACTCTTGAAAGCTTCGACTTAGTTGACTACTATACTTTGTATCGACTACGAAATATGCACTAGCATAATAAAAATTTACAAGATTGCTTAGATATGTACAGTGTTATTATGAAACATCGAATATATAATCAAATTGTTGAAGCTAAATTAACAACAAAGGTTAGGAATGACGTCAGACGTCTATAAAAAAAGACGTTCTGGTTGAAATGTACAATGTACCTCAAAAATATTCCTGGTGCATTTCTGAAAAAGAATCCCCGAAAATACGCAGCGTAACACCCTTATAATTCGCTCGTTGAATTCCATAAAGTCACGCCAAATAATGCGAGGTTAAATCGGGGTTCAAGAAATTCGCTATCTATACCGACCTTAATGTAATACAATACATGTGATCCAGTATTTTGTCCATCACAAAATGTAAAGTAAATAATTACACATTTTAAGAAGTTAAATGTTACTACTTCTGTGTCCAAAAAAAAAACGGAACAAAGAATAAACTCTGTATTCTATCTTATCCAGAAATGTGTGATTGACAGCTACTTTGATTGTGTTCTAAAGTGCTTCGTCCTGTCACGATGTATCCTGCCGCCGTAACAGGTGCTAAAATATAAAATTAAAGGTTAATGAGAGAGTACACGAGGTCTACCACAAAGAATCTAACAACAGAGAAATATTTTCAGCTATTAATCGGTCGTCTAACAATATTTCATTCCAGAGAAATATTTAAGTATTTGTTTTGTTACCTAAGACTCAAACAGCTGTAAATAAAAGTCGTTAAAAAGCCTGAATGACCAGGAGGCGCGAGCATTTTTAGAATAATGTTTTTGGGATCTGGAAATTATGTTTAACGTACATATATATATATGCAGTATATATAATCACTCGGAGGATACGGTAAATCAGTCGAAAAATTCCATTACAGAGAAAATATATATACCCTGTACTTAAAAAAACTATTCAAAAGTGAATTAGAGTGCAAAATAATGGGAAAATGAAATTACTTGAATTACAGCAGTTCATGCTGAACAAAATAATGCTTATTTGGTCGCTTGTTTTCTTCTTGTTCTCGTAGTGAAATTCTGATAATCGCTTCATGTTTTCATTCACGAGTACATCCAAGCAAAATTCTAATGGCTCCGATTGATGTTTAACAGATATAAACTTGAAATGATGTGGTCTTTGTAAATGCCATATATGTTCCAACTCTGTCCCTTTGCATGAGATTGTCGGATTTTTTATCTTAACTTGTTCAGAGTTACATGAAAGGATTAGTTTGATGTCATCACTGGGAAAATAGTCGAACGATCTTTTCTGGGATGCGATGCGGAATCCAGACTCCTGTAAATCGTCATCCATGCTAATTGCACTTCTTCCGTGTTCAACAGCAATTCGAAATGATTGTCTGTTCTTTCCGAACACACTTATCCATGCTGTCGATTTCTGTTGTTTCGACAGCACATTCCAGATTAGTAAATAAATAAAGCATTCGTAGACTCATTCAAATATTAAAAATGTCAATTCTGAGTGACACCAGGGAAACAATATTCAATAATATTGATAAGTAATGATGTCATTACGTGAAAGCAACTTACTTTTTCCATTCTGTCGCCTTCATTTCGACACACAGCTGAATCTCCCGGTTCTTTGTTTGGCAGCAGTTCTTTTTCAAAAGCTTGCTTAAAATATTAACGATATATATTTGTACAGGAATGCGGAAATAAATATAGTACACATTACCCACGTTTTCATGAACGTTTTCAAGGTGTTCCGTTTCAGAATTTTCCTGATAAATTATGTTTAAATATTATTATTATTATTAGCGCTTGGTTTTTCTTAGAACAGTATTATATCGTTACTTAACTGAAACAAGAATATTTACTTGCTCTTCAACTCCGCATTGACCTCTCTCACTGTCCCTGTTCTATAAAAAACAGCTTAAATAAAATCAGAATAGCTCGAAATTGAATTAACCCGAATTAATAATTCTCTCACCCTTGCTACATATAAATTTTTTCTCTTGCTACTCCCATTTGCCTAAATATAATGTGTATATGTACGTGAATGAAATATATCAGAAATATTTGCTTGAATATCAATAATGTATGATTTGTTACTTACACGAATGATTAGAAACCAAATGGAAACCACGAAGAAAAGTGATACAATAATGCTGTAGGAAAATAATAAAACGAAAATATTATTTTTTAAATTATTTTTTTTTATCTAAAAGCAACTTACATCGAATGCTCAAAAATTATTGTCCAGATCCATAACAACGCATTGGTTAAACGTTCGCTAGTAGCTTGACTAATTAGTGAAGGGAAAAATCTTTCGAGTGTTCCCATAAACAAAGCCACGAGTAATCCAGCCAATAAGATCAGAACGGACTGCAAAATAAATCTGTATTCAAACATTTAGTACTTATCATGACTGTGACATACATGTACCGATCCTAAATATTGATCATTATTATTAATACTTTTGCCCAATTGATATAGCTTAGTTGATAGAATTCACGACATCTATAGTTAGGAACTGTTTACACTATTTATTCTACATCACTAAGTTTTATTTATTCACTTCTTTCGGATTTGGAAAACATGCTCCAAGATTGCGTGCTGATCCCAGCGAAGTTTTTTTTTGAAGTTCAGATATTTTAAGTGTGCATACATTGGGGAGAACAATGAGTGTAGTTGTAAAGATGGATATTAATATCACCTGAATATCAATCACACCTACTACTTATATTTTTATTGAAAAAAATGCAACAATCCCTTGATTCTAAAACATTTAAGTATTAAAAGTATCCAGCATTAAATTCAATGTTTTAGCAAATATTTATGTACTACAGATTCAGATACCGGGTGTTCTCTGCTTTCAATCATTACTCTGTAATTTCAGTATTACTTACAGCAAGAGCATGTTCAATACAAAAAGACTTTATCTTCTCCCACTTTGTTGGATGCATTTCTCTATAAAAGGTAAAATTAATAGAATATACATACAGCTAAAAGTCGGACGTCGTGTTTTTGAAGTAAAACATATCACAAACCTATTTGAAACCTCTTCTTTCGTCATAATGTTGCTTTGTTCCCAGTCCTTTACACCCATGTCACTGTTTTTTTGCCCAAAATTTTCTCGGAAATAGAGTAGAAATTCGCTTATAAAATACCAACTAATTTCCAATTTCCTATGTATGCTAAATTTTTGGATACTATTAAGATTATCCATGGTAAAAATGTTCAAGACAAGGTCTGATAAGCTGACAATAACTAATGCTACCTCCCGCTAATTTAAAATTGGCTGTTGGCTAAGCTATGATAATTTAAATCCTTTCTGATAGGTGATTGAGTTTTCAATAGAATTTGCAAAGGCAACTCTGGTCAACTGCGAAGCACGTATCTAATAATTACTGGAAAAAATGATTTCAATGAATGCGTTCTACAAAATGAATCATAAATATAAATCAAAAATAATAAATATCTTCCGAAAGTTATCTGTGCTACGAAGTAGACTATGACTGTTGGGTTTTGACTGAATAAAATATCGTATACTTCATGACTGATGAAAACATACTCAAGCAAATCTCGATGCCAGTATTATATTGAATCTATTAATATAAAGGAGGAAGATTGTTCAGAAAGCCTAACGACCTATTTGAAGACATTCTCAACTAAATTCTCATCGCAGTAATAATTCTCAACCTTTTTAATGCCCAAACTGAAATCATGTAAGCATGCTCGTGCGAATAAAGATCACATGCGATAGAACTGACAACAAAGAAATAGCGTGTAGCACTTCGTAAATATGTGCATTCGTCACTATTGAGGAGTTATTTGACAACCTCATGAATTTAAGCGTGAAATTCGTTTTGTTGTGTTTGGAATTTTTTTTATCAGCCATGCGAAACAGTGTAAGAATACGCAGGAAACTCTTGTAAATACAGTCAGAAGTGCATTTAAGGCTTCAATTTTCGTGGAATATGATACTACGACCTGGTTCGTTCAATAATAAAGGCAAAACATATTCTGTTGGGTTACATGAAAAATTACATGTCTTGATGTTAGAGCAACCCTAGGCGATGGATACAAGACCATAACAACTGCTACCAAGTACCCTCCTTGCTCCAAAAATCAGGCAAGTTCTCACATTCCTTGGTCCTTTGTTTTGAATTTTTCTGTATGACACCACCATATCTCTCTATCTTTTTATACTGTTCCTTATTTCTCGTAAAAATATAACTATGAACATAAACACACAACGAACATAGACAAACTTATTAAAGCAAAATTGACAGCAAAGGTTAGGAACTGTGTGACGTCAGACGTCTATAAAAAGAGAGGGTCTGGATGAAATGTACAATGTACCTCAAAAATATTCCCAAAGAAATGCAGCGTGACACCCTTATAATTCGATCGCTGAATTTCAGAAAACAGAGTCGAAAAATGCGGGGTTAAATCGGGGTTCAAGAAAATCGCTATCTATACCGATCTGGTGTCAGCCTCACATTCTACGGTACTTCTATTTACGCCTTGTTTAGCCAGTTATTTCAACTCTTTGTGCTTGCTGTTTAAGTGGCATTACGCTTTTGAATCAAAGAACGTCAAAATTAGTGTAGTCTCCCGATGTTTTAGAACAGCTTTTTATTGCGTTTTTTTACTATGTGTTATTTAAAGTATTCTCCAATGTCTATAAGTTCGGTACGTGGGATTTAAGAACTGAAATATGACAGCGGTCGAAAAATACTAGACACGATGCTTTATACTTATAGCGTTTAACTAATACAAAGGGGTCAAATGACCCATTCAGTTCTTTATATCCGAATTCGCGTATTATCGGAGTCACAGTATTGTATAATAATACATACTATTTTTTCTTATAAAAAGTTTCAATATTTAAAAAATTGATAGTTTGCAAATGTAGTCGGTAAATGCCAAATGCTTTTATGTGGTATTTTCTCAGTCATAACTATTGGCTTGTAAAGTAAATATTCGTTCTAATCAAATATTTGTTGCTGATTCTGTGTAAAAAGCAAGAAACACAGAAGAAAACTCGCCCATTCGTCACTTATAACTGATTTCCAATTCCTGTAAAAAAAGGAAAATTAATTAGAACACTGATATATTGACATGAGATAAATGAGAGAAATGGTTTGCCCAGGATTCTATAGCAGAAACAGTGCGGAAATATCACTAAAATGAAGTTTGTAGGATCCATTTTTCCTCCTCAAAGAGGAATTTTCCCCTGCTGGAGAACCCCTGGATTAAGCAACGCATCCAATAAATAACCACATAATCTTCAATGTAACAATGAATGAATACCTAATCTTACACTGGATGAGGTGACAAATACTCCCGCATATCATACAATGATAAGTAATGATGCCATTACGTGAAAGCAACTTACTTCTTTATCTCTGCCACCTTCATTTTGACACACAGCTGAATCTCCAGGTTCTTCGTTTGACATCGGCTCTTCTTCAAAAGCTCGCTTGAAATTTTATTGATACATATTTTATGTAAAGTTTTCAAGTTGTTGTACAGGAATCATAGAATAAATATAAGCAGTATACAATACCCACGTTTTTGTATGCGCTTTCAACGTATTGTGTTTCAGAACTTCCCTAATGAAGTATGGTAAAATATTATTAATATTAGTGATCACTTTGCTTTTCCTATTACAGTATTATAACGTTACTGTACCGGAACAAAAACATGTACCTGTTCTGCACCTATGTATTGACCTATCTCGCAGTCTCCGTTCTACAGAAAACAACTTGAATAAAATCAGAATGACAAGAAAGTGAACTAAATTTGCTTGAAATCTCATAAATAAAGGAGAAACTGTGTGTTTGTCGGATGTTCGTGTGTCCATAACTTTGCACGGAGATCGGTTTTGGTCGCGAAAGTGACCTTGGCTATTGTTTTTTCGAATAGGGGTCCCCATCGGGGCCCCAGATCACTTTTTTGATTAATTT
>QXVX01001259.1:8479-19219 GCA_013436065.1 Halocynthia aurantium | reverse complement strand
TATTGCAGTTCTATTTCTCGGTATTTTAGGCCTAATTTCATGTAGTATAAAAATCAATGCCTTATTTCAAAAACATTGTCCTTATCTGTATATTCCACTGATCATTACCAGTGTTTAATAATTTCCCAGTTTTTAACAAAGAAATAATAAAGTATCCATACCTCTTCCATTTGTTGCTTGATTTTTCATCACTTCATCAATTTTCTTCTTTACTTCATTAATTTCTTCCTCAAAAATCTTCCTGAGTGTTTTTTCCCTTTCCTTAGCTTCCTCTACCTGCTTTGAAGATTCTTCTTTGATTGAGTTTATTTGCTGTTGCGTGCTCATTAATTCCGCAGTCAGTGCATCGAGCAGCGNTCATTTCATTATGATGTTAAATTGATGATTGATTGAATGATAAATATTATTAATATGTACTGCTAATATAATTTATAATTCCAACTTACTTTTCCAGACATGAGATTTTCAACATTATCCTCCAAACCATTCTCTATGCTCTTAGGATTGATAAACAAGTCATTATCATCACCTGAATAAAAAATTAAATTATTATTAGTAGTACAGCCTCACACAAGGAGAAACATGAACATAATTTTTATATTGCAGTTCTATTTCTCGGTATTTTAGGCCTAATTTCATGTAGTATAAAAATCAATGCCTTATTTCAAAAACATTGTCCTTATCTGTATATTCCACTGATCATTACCAGTGTTTAATAATTTCCCAGTTTTTAACAAAGAAATAATAAAGTATCCATACCTCTTCCATTTGTTGCTTGATTTTTCATCACTTCATCAATTTTCTTCTTTACTTTATTAATTTCTTCCTCAAAAATCTTCCTGAGTGTTTTTTCCCTTTCCTTAGCTTCCTCTACCTGCTTTGAAGATTCTTCTTTGATTGAGTTGATTTGCTGTTGCGTGCTCATTAATTCCGCAGTAAGTGCATCGAGCAGCGCCCTCTGATGATCATTTTGATTTTTCATCTCTTCCAAACGTTCTTCATTTTCTTTAATCTTTATTTCAGCCTTTGAATATAACAATAATTTTGGCAAAATAGCAAGGAAAAGTTAATTAAAGTAAAAGTATATTACACATTGCCATGTATCATTCCTATTTTACAGCCTATATCTTCAGCATTTAATATTCATTACACAATATATATAAATCCTTGACTTTGCTGCATGGGCTTTGTCTTGAAATTTATAAAAGAGAATTGAAACAAACAAAATGTGGAAACGAGTACAAGTGAAGAAAGAGTGTTGCCCAAATTTCAACCATTACTTTATTCAAGATTAGAACATATCTCTGTTTACCTCGTTTACATATAGAGTCAATCTTGTTACAGCATCAAGAAGAGTTGCAGTAAAACCAGTCAAACCATCACCAGTTATCGATGATGTAGTCTCTTCTGTTGTTTTTCCTCTTCTTGCCTCCATCTCTGTTATAGTGTTGTTGACCGATTCCATTGCCCCTGCAACGACCCCAACAATAAAATAATAATATAATTGAGAAATGTCATATGACATTCAAAATAATCATCGAAATTACCCTGCAAATTTTCATAGGTCATGTTAGTCGCTGTTAAATTTGCACGCAGAGGAATAGTGTTGTCAGAAATCGAAAATGAAACCGTATGATTTTTCTTTCTGGCTTCTTGTGACTGCTTAGTAATTCTAGTTTGGGCTATAGTCTCGTCAATTTTTCTCCTGCATCGGATGAAATAATCATTATCAAATTGTTTACCACTAAACCTATTACAAAACTCCAAATATATCACTTGGTAGATTCTTTATCCTTTTCAGGCAGCTGACTTCCAGTTGCAGCAAGTCTTGACATAGTTCTTTTCACTTCTTCTGTGCAATTCAAAGCTTGCCTTTGCTGTTCTTTCGTCTTTTCCACTGGTGTCATGAGAAGATCTTCAAAAAAAGGTACATGACTAATAATTCGCAGATTAAGGTTGAATATAAATATAATTTCAGCATACCTCCTGGATTAACCTTATTTCCTCCCCCACTCTTGTTCAGAGATTCTCTCAAGAGTCCTAAAAATCTCTCATAGTCTACTTTTGATTCAAATCTTTCCTCTCCAATGTCATCATTATCTTCTTCATCAGAGCTGAAGGCCTGTGACAACGGACAAAATCAATGAAAATAAAACATTTGATATAAATATTACTAGGCAGAATATGTGATGTTGTCCAGCTAACGAAAGCTGCACATGAATAAATTAGATTGTATACTTGGAAATCCATAGAAAATAATTCAGTAATTGAAGTTCAGGATAGGTAATTATGTCCTGACTTTTGTAATAATAATATCATATGAATAGATCTAAATTTGATACCATTAAATATACATTTTCCATTCATTATGAAATGACTAACCTCATCATTTAGAGCTTGCTTGTCCATCACTGAATCTGAAAGCAGGCTCATTTGAGTAGGAGGTTCTTCAGGTACATGGACAGGCCCTATACTAATTCCTCCTTTAGCACCAGGTGCCTTTGTAAGGTGGGGTATACCTTAATTAAAAAAATTAAATTAAACTCTAATAACCATATTCGTATAAGTAGTATATAAGTCTTTTATTTTCTTCTTTTGAATGAAAACCTTCACTTATGGTCAAGTATATACAGCAAGATGTTAAAAGAATTTCTTACCAGGTTTTCTCGATGGAGGATCTTGGAAATCATTTTTTACTGATGTCATAGTTTCGTCGACTCTACGAAGAACTTCATTTAAATCATTGTGATCATAAAGAACCTACATACAGGAAATTAATAAATTTGATGATTTTGATTCACACAATCACAATACATAGTTAAAATGATTCTAAACTTCACATGAATTTGCGAAAAATATCTTTTACCTCTTTTAGAATTGCAAGTTTTCTCATTTCTAATTCAACTTGTGATGGACTTGCATCTCTTGTAAAAAGTAGTTTTGCTCTTTCACCCAACGCTCGTTTAGCTGCATCTGCATTCTTCGATTTGTGGACAAGACGCCGTCTTCTCTGAGAAAAGAAATTAATATAATGTGAATGATAGAACACAAGTGAAATAAAGGTAAAAGAAATCTGCATCAGCTGAGAATAATTACAATTTCTGCAGGAGTAGCTCTATGCACTGTAAGATCATTCACAGTACCCTGAAAAAATAAACAGCACAGATTAAATTTAATATGATGTCGATGATCTGGGCCTGCACATACTCACATCCCAATCTGGATTTGATTTCGAAGGTTTCCATTTCCTGTTTGCTATATTTACGTTAGCTCTCTTAACAGGTCGTTTTCGAAACATTTTATCAGCGTTAATTCGCCAGCAAGATCAATGCTACAATTATTCAAGGCTAGTTTAAATCAGAAAGACTTAAAATAAGTGCTTAACGCAAGTAAAAAACATGCAAAAAAGTAAAGTAAAAAGCAGTGACAACATCGCAACTCTCGCAACCTGCCAACACCACCACTGAATCCAAATTCAACCGCCGTCAGCTGTGAACTTTAAACTTTGCAGATAATTTAAATGCAGCGGTTAATCTGCATTGAACCATGACTCCCATAAAGAGCTCGTGACTTGAATAAGGAATCAAGATATTCATTTCCTGATGTTAGTTGCTAAGATCAGCATTCGGTGAAACTTTAAGACGGACTAACGTCAGTATTCATTGCACTTAAGGTAGCCAATAAGGCTGCTATGTTATTGTAATATTCCGAGAGCTTCTTGTTATTGCCGAGTTTGATTAAGAATGACCAGCCGAGATTCAGATACATCGCACTTGCTTTCGATTGATGCTTTCGAATATGGAATGCCTAGTTCGTCCAGACAGGGGCGTCAGATCTCGATGTACAGACCTCTGAGAACAGTTCCATTAGCCTGGATTCAGATCCTTTTCAATGTAAGTAACAAGAAATATTCGATAATTTTACTAGGAGTAATCTTTTTAATTTTTATCCATTGTTTTCGTTCGTAGGCGATCTTAGCAGGTGCATCCTTTGTCCTTCACTTCCTTCCAGGTATTTGTGACCAAGAGGTTGATAAGATAAAGCATGATACATCCTGGGAAGTGGAAGAATATAGCACAAGTGCTCCACAAATGGTAATGCAATGTTAATTTAGTGTTTGTGGTGCCTTTGAAAACATGGAACTTAAACCACACAATTACATTTCTTCAATGACCATTTCAACTCTGTATTAAGTTCAATGAATACTTTTTCAAGGTTTCCTGCAGTTCATGGATCATATATTCAAACGCTCTTGTTCTTCTTCTTACCGGAATTCAACAAATAATCTTTAAAGTTTTTCATCGCAATCATCGTCGTTTCGGTTACTTGCAGCTCTATGCAAAAGTCGCTTACATTTCAGAGATATCCTTCTTTGTTATGTCAATCGGTATAACTTGCTTCAATGCTCTGCTTAAAAAAACATAATATTTTATATATAAAGGTTCCTTCTGTTACAGGGAGTGTTTTCCTTCTTGTTTTTGTTACCATGGAGCTTGACCCTGCAAGTTCGTTCAAAATAAGAAATTTGCCCGAATCTACGATGTTAATGTTCTCACAGATTGTTGTTTGCGCTGAGTTTCTTGTAGTATTCATTTCACTCCTTGTATATATTGGTAAGGAAATTTCAGCAGTAAACAATAACTTCAATAAGTAGAATTAATATAAATATTCTGTTTTACTTTGTGCAGTTATAGTAATCGGGTTCAACAGATCAAAGGCTGAGCCCGATGTTTTTCGTGATAGCAGACTTACATCTATGCCATTGACCATTGGAGCCAGGACAGTAGTAGAGATTGGACCAGGGTAGATATACATTTTGTGGTTTATTGTAAATACATTACATATAGAATTTTTAACTGTTGCATTTGCAGAGTCGACACACGCTCTGAGGAAGTTGCACAACTCCATTCTGTTTGTGAACGGCAGGCTGATCTTATTGAATATTTTCGGCACCGATGTGATGTTATATCAGAAAGACTACACCAAGTGACAACAAACGTGGGAACATAGACGCATTCAAAAAGCGTTATTTAATTGAAGAATATTGTAATCTAAGGTTCATCAGGATCTGTATATTTATGTATCATCATTTATATGAGCTGCTTGAACTGTCCGACTTACTATTCTATTCATAAATATGTCACACATCATTGCTCGGAATATCGACAATAAAAGTTATAATTATGTTATTGCTATCGCTGTAAACATTTATAATGTAAACTGTTGAATTTGTCATGCAATGAAATAAAATAAAAGTGAACAAGCAGAATATATTGATTTGTTCACTTGTGTTAATTAGATATTAGCAGATAATATGATAGTGCAGTTGGTCACTTCTTGTACTGATTTACATAGATGGTGACCCCTCCTGAGCGCTTCATACACAACAGATCGCTTTTTCCATCTTTGTTGATGTCAGCAGTTGAAATTTGATCTCCATATCCATTACAGAAAGATTTAAGCGAGCCGGAAATATTTGGAATTTTTGCAAACTCACCATTGCTTGAGAAAGTGACCTTGATTTTTCTAAACACAGGAATAGTCATGAAAAAAATATCCGCAAGCAAAACTAGTCATTTTATTACTTTTTCTTTCTTTCGAAGCAAAGTAAATCATCTGAACCATCACCATTGAAATCTCCTACTTGACTGTCTCTATCACAATTGGACATCATACCTTTCCATGATATACTGCTGTATACTTGCTTTCCACCTCCATTCATTATTTCTCTTTAAGAAAAGGAATTGTTTTGAATTTCTTTCAATAAAGCAACTATTCCTATGATCTCTGTAAGAAGTGTTTATTAGGAATGGTAAGTACTAATATATATATATATATATATAAGTAATTTAAATTATATATCTCCGTATATATTCGATTTTAAACTGTTTCACTTACGTCCAGCCATCAGAATATATGCACATGATATCAATCGCCTTGTCACCATTGAAGTCAGCAAGAAAAAGGTTGCCGTAGGAACAGAATGTATTCTGAAGGCTGATGACCTTCGAGCCAAACATTCCAAAACCTGAAAACAATTCAAGATTATTAGTAATAAAATTTGAACAATATTGATGGCAATGGTAATATGATACCTTTCACAGGAGTGCATTCTTGTGTATTACACTGACGTACTTGCCATGCGCTCCCAGGACACTTTTGATGAATGTTTGATGCCTGACAAGCACGGTTTCTATCAAAATAATAGGTGTCACATTAAATTGAAACTTGAAAGATTTATACCAATTTCCAATAAAACCGCAAATAGCAGCAAATCAGGAGATATCACATCTAAAATCTAAATGTCATGGAACGAAAAGTAATACTGTAGACACTGAACAGGCAATATTTAAGTACTGTCCATACGGGAAGATAGATTAGATTTGTGAACTACTTACATGCAAGGATAAGTTTTACGAGAAGTTACAAACCTCCATTGATATCCTCGATTACATGTTTTTGAACAAGCGCTCCAAGATCCCCATGCCGACCACTGACTTGTCACACAATTGGTTTTCTTGCAGATTCTTGTTTCTGATGATAAACCCGAAGAACATTGACTCGATGAAACAACTGCATTTCCATTCATGCACTTTCTCGTTCGCGATTGAGTTCCAGATCCACAGGTTTTTGAACAAGAATTCCACGAAGACCATGCACCCCACTGTGCTGTTGTTGGTGGAGGTACTGAAAAATATTCAGCAAATTATTAAATTGCGTTTTGCCCAATCTTTCCCGATTAATATTTACTGTACAATACTTTGTAGCCACCAAATACAATAAAAAATTTAATACTTTTGTTTACAACTCACCTATACCTCCTCCTCCTCCTCCTCCTCCTCCTCCTCCTCCACATTTGTATGCCTTATTGACTTGAAATTTATCAGACGTAGATAGATCCTGACGCTGAGACACAATAGCTTTGCCTGTTGTCTTATCCGCAATCGTAGGCTGATTATTCTTTGAGAAAGCAAATCCTCCATAATGCATTACAGATTTTTTATCATAAGCGGAACCCATCGAGTTGATGTCAAAACGTTTTTGGAAGTTGTGTGCCATGTCTTCAAAACAAAATGAAATTCTAGTATTTTAAAGTTTTAAATTGCAATAGTTGAATGTGTTTTTATTACTTGGTCGAACATTTTGCAGCTGCACAGTTATGAAACTGTCTCTGTCAGGTCTTGACTGCTCATGCCAGAAGCCAAGAGCATGGAGAATTTCATGTTGAACTATGCCGACCCATTCGCAACCACGTCCAATTGAAATAGTCTGTTTTCCGCCTCTCTTTCCAACAAACGACCTCAAAGCAATGAAAATACTAAAGTATCAAACAGTAGTTAGCAAGCACTTAAGAAATACATATGATATGTCCATTTCTGCGCTGTAATGATTCATGATAAGTACTTTGTTGAAAGGTTGTATGCCTTTATTTAAAAAAATGACTGATGCAATCTGTATGTACTGCAGCTACTGAATTTGGTTCTAGATAGTGTATGTTATAGGTATAGTATAAATATAAGATGAGCCTACCAGCAACCTCCTTGAGAGTCGAACTGCAGATAATCTTTTTCACTAGTTCGAGAAGTAAAGTCAATGCATGTGTCTTTCGAATACTTTGCGATTGCCTGATTGATGGCCTTCCTTGCTGAGGTTGCTATAGTTAAAATAATTCAATAAACAATTTGAATAAATAATCTTCGCAAACATAGCAACGACCTACTTGCCTACTGCAATGGCCTGTTGGTTGGTCACGTCCAAGACACACTGTCATCAAGTGACATAAAACCACAGACAACGATTACCACTGAAGGAACTATTTTCAATTTTATTTTCTCACGTTTTGAGCGATTATTCATACGAGATACATAGGTCACCCATCACCGGATATCCATTTGCCCTAATTCACATTCGCACTACAAGGAGGTTCATGTTTTCTCACGTTTGCTATTCGTTGGCTTACGAATAACAACTTTACAATAAACCTACGTCGTGAATCAACAATTTTACATAACGAAAATTTTTAAGCATTCCCACAAATCCTGTAATGAAAATATGTCTCAAAGTGAAACAATTTCAAGTGATATGTATGTATTCATGTGATAGTATAAAGTACTGGGTTACCTAACTATGGATATTTAATGTAGTGAATGTTTATGATAGTTCCAGCTAATATAATAAAAGCTAATATAGGTTTTTAAATAGCTAATAGAAGTTACATTAAGAGACATTCATACATAGCAGAATAATAATTTATTAATTTATTATTATTCACTCACACATAGATGCAGTTATCACATATGGTATTTTCACTCTTCCATTTACTATTCTATCATCCCATTTTGGAGAGCTTTTTCCGTAGCCTTTTACAGCATCTTGCGGAGGCTCTTCATATGCCTAAAAAACATTTATTCGTGTAAAATATTACTTACAAATCATTGCGACATATTGCAGGCGGCCTCTATTTAATTTAAAATCAAAAAGCATTCAAAGTTCTATATTTTGTTATTTTCTTACCTCAATCAGCGCAGGGATATCATCTCTGGTAAATCTAATGTCGCCTTCAAACAATCCTTCAAATTTACAACTGCAGCTGATTGGACAATTTGCTTCGTCTAATTCGTATCCATAGAGACATCTAGTATCACAGGTAGACACGTCGAATGTGCAAGTTACTTTCAAACTCTTTTTCAGATCTGCAAGAGATCTATATTTTACATACCTACATAGAATATAGATATATCACAGAATGTACCAACCTATGCAAGAATTAACTTCGATTGGACTTGGTGTACGTTTTCCGAATATTTCACCATTTTGAGCAGAATTTATATTTTTGCAAATTTCTTCCAAGTGAGAAAATGCTAAATGAGAATGATATGGTTTACAGATTATGAAATTCGCAGGTAAATAAAAATCTAACCGACTAAACAATATACTAAGATATTCTTACCATCTACAAAACAGATAAAAGCCGTCAATACAATAACAGTTCTCATATTTATATCTCCTAAGTTCACAAATATACTAAACCAAGCATATGATCTCCGCAGCCTGTCTCAGCTGTGAATATCATATTATGCGAAGCATTCGATTTATATAGTACGAGAAATATTGACGTAAATATGGCACGCCCATCTGTTGCAAAACATTTCTAAAATCTTCTTTGTACGATTTGAGATTGTACACTAATACATCTATACACTAATTATCAGTGGCATTAAACCTTTGTTAAGGATATAATTATCAACTTGAGCATTGAATAATCCCTCATATTTATTCATATACAAATATATTAGATATCGGAGATATCAGACAGCTCATTCTCAATTAAAAAAAAAACATGCAAATCTAAACTTTTTGATAGACAAGAGTAGCAGAAATAATATAGTCTGAGGTTGAGGTGGTAGTTTATTTCTATTTGTCTTTTATCACATTTGAATCGATGCTCATTGCGATTCCTCTTGTTGGTATTTAACGTGTCATCTCCTGTTGCCTGAAAATGTTTTCTGTCGCGCAATGTTCAATCGCAAATTCTGTAAGAATAGCTCAGTTTTTCTTCCACAGTGTTCATGATTTTCAACTTCTTTACTTTGTAAATTTTTACTCATTGGCGCGAAAAGATGGTCTGTCAAATCTTCTTCGAAATTGTACTGTAAGTTAAAAAGAAGGTAATAAGATTTGGCGAAATCAATATTTGAAAAGTTGTTCTAAGTCTGTCGCGTCAAGCCGTGGCCTAAGAAAGTTTAAAAACCATTGCTCCATAGTACAATATTTGAGTAACTTATTGTGCAAGAGCCTGTAAAACCACAGTATTACATCTTCAACACATTCTCTTTGTCACCTGTGTCAGCAACACCTACTATCCACTCATCACATGTAGTTACTAAGTGTAATTGTTTTTTATTTGTAATAAATATTGTTCAAAGTCAATGATAGGACTCATTATTGTCTGTAATTCATATATTTACGTAAATCGTAAGTCATCAAGTCCCAAGCATTACCACTTGACAAGGATTTACTATATTGTGTTTTCATGAACGCTATGCTATGACCGCTATGTTGCACGAGCTAACTACTATCAATCTGACAACCTTGTTAATTTGAGTGGAGAAAAAATAATGTACCTGTTTCATCGCGCCATTGATAGCTCGAAATGCAGGCGAATAATTGTTGTAAAACGTTTTTGCGGTTCCATGTACGATCACAGCACCGTCTTGTTCCGCCGAATCGCAGGTTCGATCGCTTTGTTTATCAAAGCAGAACTTATGATGATAGTTGTATTTGCACGGAAGATAATATAAAAGATCTGTCATGAGATAATAAACCGTAATATCACAGGGATAACTGAAACTAAAAACTGGTAATACTGGTAATAACTGAAAAGAGTAAAAATACTATTTATAACAGTAAAACGGTAGACCAATGGCCTACTTGGCCCATTGATATATCCTGCCTCGGCGGGAATATCCTTTTCCCTGGCAAAGTCACAGCGGATGCCCATGAAAAAAAGAGACTGATTTCATACCTGGATTATAATGGAATACAGTGTTGATTAGATTTTGATCCCCGTACATATCCTTCTTATTTTTATGATAGAGAGGAAAAAGAAAATCTTGGTTCCACGAATTCAACGCGCTGGAAATTTCTGGATCTGTCCTAAATCGAACTTTTCTCATCCTGGTCAGATTCATTAAACAAACCTGCAAATAGAAATCACATTCCACACAATATAACACTCAG